>BLSH010192609.1:301535-323513 GCA_018402905.1 Glandirana rugosa | reverse complement strand
CCCCACATGAGTGAAAACACTCTATGACATATATAATATATATATATATATATATATACAGTATCTCACAAAAGTGAGTACACCCCTCACATTTTTGTAAATATTTTATTCTATCTTTTCATGGGACAACACTGAAGAAATGACGTTTTGCTACAATGTAAAGTAGTGACTGTACAGCTTGTATAACAGTGTAAATTTGCTGTCCCCTCAAAATAACTCAACACACAGCCATTAATGTCTAAACCGCTGGCAACAAAAGTGAGTGCACCCCTAAGTGAAAATCTCCAAATTGGGCCCAAAGTGTCAATATTTTGTGTGGCCGCCATTATTTTCCAGCACTGCCTTAACCCTCTTGGGCATGGAGTTCACCAGAGCTTCACAGGTTGGCACTGGAGTCCTCTTCCAATCCTCCATGATGACATCACAGAGCTGGTGGATGTTAGAGACCTAGCGCTCCTCCACCTTCCATTTGAAGATGCCCCACAGAAGCTTAATAAGGTTTAGGCCTGGAGACATCCTTGACCAGTCCATCACCTTTACCCTCAGCTTTTTTAGCAAGGCAGTGGTCATCTTGGAGGTGTGTTTGGGGTCGTTATCATGTTGGAATACTGCCCTGCGCGGGAGTGATGTCACGCGACTCCGGCCAGTCACAGAGCCAGAGATCGCGGCCCTGGAAGGAAGAGGGGGGCAGAAGATGGACACGGCCTGGAGCGGGGACATCGCCGGACATTCCTCTTTAATTTACACATGAAGGAATTAGTTAGAATAGACCAAAAAAATAAACAAAGCCTCTTTGAACAGAAGGATAAAAACTGGAAATTCTTGGCCATACTGGCAGATTGTGATCACTCTGCTACATTCATATCAGAAGTTATCTCTTCTAAAGGGGAAAATGTCTCTTCTCCAGGTGCTATTTTAGATACTTTTAGGCAATATTATAGTTCACTTCATGCTTCTTCTCTCTCCTCCGACTTCCACCCGAGTGAACTATTGGTTCTTTTAGACTGGGTGGCTCTCGGGTGGTTGTCGTATAGGGAGAGAAAAGCATTAGTTTGCCCCATAACATCTGAGGAAGTCCTGAAGGTTATTGGATCATTTCCGAGTGGAAAGACTCCAGGTCCAGTTGGACTCCCCATTGAACTATATAAGATATACGAAGATATTCTAGCGTCAAAATTAGCAGCGTTATATACTAAATGCTTAGCGGATGGGTCACTTCCGGACTACATGAGATTTGCTCATATAATTTTGATCCCTAAGGAAACTAAAGACCCGGAATTGTGCTCTTCATACAGGTTTCTCAACCAGGGTTCCGTGGAACCCTAGGGTTCCTCCAGAGGTTGCTAAGGGTTCCTTGAGCAATGGTCAATTTCTACCTCTCAGATAAATTCCCAATGACATCATTGATCTTTTTAGCTATCTGTAAGGGGGGAATTCTTCCCAATGACCACAAGTGTAAGGAGCATTCTTCCCATTGACCATCACATTAATGAATCATGAGTTGTAGATTTTTAATTTTTAGCAGGGGTTCCCCTAGACCGGAGAATAATTTCAAGGGTTCCTCGGGGTTGAAAACGTTGAGAAAGGCTGATATAGACCCATAGCACTACTCAATAATGATTTAAAAATCTTAACAAAGTTATTTACTCTTCAAGTACAGCCTTTACTTTCATCCATTATAGATTATTATTATTATTATTTCAGGTACTTATATAGCGCTGTCAATTTGCGCAGCGCTTTACATATATATTGTACATTCACATCAGTCCCTACCCTCAAGGAGCTTACAATCTAAGGTCCCTAACTCACATTCATTCATATACTAGGGACAATTTAGACAGGATCTAATTTACCTACCAGCATGTCTTTGGATTGTGGGAGGAAACCGGAGTACCCAGAGGAAACCCACGCAGGCACAGGGAGAACATGCAAACTCCAGGCAGGTAGTGTCGTGGTTGGGATTCGAACCAGCGACCCTTTTGCTGCTAGGCGAAAGTGCTATCCCCTACACCACTGTGCTGCCCATTCTGATCAGAATCAGTTTTATGCCCCATAGAACAACAGATATCAGTTTGCATAGATTATACAGAAACATACATACTCAACACGCAAATGTAGGATCTAGAACAGTGGCCTCCTTAGTTATAGAGAAGGCACTGTCGAATGACCTTTTCTGTGGAAGGTCCTCAGAAAAATGGGATTTCCCATGGTGTTTGTTTCCTGGCTACAAACGATCTATAAAAACCCCATGTCAGCTGTTAAACTAGGAGGAAGACTGTCTGATCACTTCCAACTGTATAGGGGCACCTGCCAGGGCTGCCCTCTCTCTCCAACCCTCTTTGCTGTCACCATGGATCTAATAGCAGAGTATCCGGGGGCTCCGGATAGGGGGCTTGGAGGAGAGGGTGGCCCTATATGCGGATGACATTCTGCTATTCTTAAACGATGCAGGGTGCTCATTACAAGGAGCGTTGGACCTGATGGATGAATATGCGATGGTCACGGGGCTTAGGGTGAACTGGACAAAATCCTTATTATTTACCATAGACTCAGAGGCGCAGAATACAGCCAGTCTGGATCTACCACTGCAAAGGGTAACTGAGTTTAAATATTTGGGAGCAGTAATTTCAAGACATGTTTCTGAATATTTCACTCTAAATATAGCCCCAGTGGTGCAAGAGGTTAGAGTGAGATTGAAAGCATGGGAAGCATTACCCCTATCATTATTGGGATGCATAAACTTATTAAAAATGAAAATTCTCCCAAAATGTATTTATCTGTTTAGAAACTCCCCACAGTTGCTTGCAAAGTCATTTTTTTCACAATTACACAGTATTATCTCGCAGCACAGTTAGTAACAACAATAGGATGGCTAAATCCAGATACGTATAACTCCTCCATAGCTATAGAGGTCTCTGTAGTACAATCAACAGAGGCTTTACAATTTTATACCGAGGCTTAAAAGCGCCATACAATTTGACTCCTTCAATGGTAATGACCATCAGGGTGTAGAAGATAGTATTGACCTATGAAAAATCTTTTGGGCTGACCCTATCTCCTAATACCCCCCTTTGGGGAAATCCCCAGTTGGCCCATTTGTGATCCAACCCAGACCCAGGAATCTGGGCAAAATATGGGATAAAAACAGTGGGCCAAGTGATACAGCAAGGAGATGTGATACCCCTTACAAAATTAGTGGCAGAATATAATATTACCAGGAAACTTTTTTTTCCGATATATGCAGCTTTCCCATGCACTGCAAAGTCAGTTTTCTGGAGGGTATCCACATTTTTCAGAGTCTGGCTTGGAAAAGGTAGTAAAATTAGGGGGGGGGGGGGGAGCCTTATTAAGGATATATACCCATCTTACAAAAAAAATATCCTTGTCGGACATGAAAGGACCCCGGACACGGTGGGCCAGGGATATTTCGCATTTAGAGGAGGAGGATTGGCAGGAGGTATGGAAACTACCCTCCCAAGACAATTTAAGATAATACATCAATCATATCATACACCCTACAGAATGCATAACATTAGTATATCGCATTCCCAGAATTGCTGGAGATGCGGATATACACCAGAAGATTTTTATCATATTTTGGGCATATCAGGCAATAAGTGATTATTGGACAGAGGTTCTGGATGTAATAGCTATAGTCACGTCAGTTATTCTCGAAAAAAATATGGAGACATGTTTACTAGGGTTCATAGGAAACAAGAAGGGGCAAGGGAAGTGGGACTTTAATTGAAGCATGGCCTGGACAGGTCCTATGCCTCCATCCCTCATTAACATGGAAACTAACCAGACTATAGGTTGGGACTTTATTTGAAGTGTGCGCTGAAAATGAAAGACTGTTGGGTATAGTGGCTCATTGGTATTTATTGGTAAGTTCATAGGTAACATTGTAAAACCATAATTGACAGTAATAATTTATTATAAACCAACTCACACAATAAATGGTATCACATGATAGAAATAAATATTCCAACAGAATTTGATATATATACATAACAATACAATTCGACCATGTAGTCTAAATTCCAGTCCACTCCTATCATGGTAGTAGTTTACAACATGATCATAGTATATAATGATAAAACTGATAAATCAATGATTAAAATCGACAAACATCCTATGATTGGTAGAGTCAATGTGGTAGACCCCTTGTTGAGGTCAGTTTACACTTACGTGGGTTCCATAATTTGCAGTATGCTGGAAATGAAGCGCCGGAAAACCCGCGGGGAAGCTGGCAATTGTCATTGACATTGTCATTTCACCACTACATATCTTCTTTTAATGATCTGGTTACCTATAGATATATTTCCCATTATAGATTGATACAACAGGCTTTCCCCTGAAGAGTGATAGCTCAACGCGTTTCGTGACTACTATCAGCTGCCTTTAACTCTACCAATCATAGGATGTTTGTCGATTTTAATCATTGATTTACCAGTTTTATCATTATATACTATGATCATGTTGTAAACTACTACCATGATAGGAGTGGACTGGAATTTAGACTCATGGGCCCCCTGGAGCATGGGGCCAGGTTTATCTATTTTATTTATTTCAGGTACTTATATAGCGCTGTCAATTTACGCAGCGCTTTACATATATATTGTACATTCACATCAGTCCCTACCCTCAAGGAGCTTACAATCTAAGGTCCCCAATTCACATTCATACATATACTAGGGCCAATTTTAGACAGGATCGAATTTACCTACCAGCATGTCTTTGGAGTGTGGGAGGAAACCGGAGTACCCAGAGGAAACCCACACAGGCACAGGGAGAACATGCAAACTCCAGGCAAATTGCTGTTCACCAAATTCTTCCAAAAGACTAGTGAAAGAGTTGTTTTTTTCCAATTATGTGTGATTGCTTTTCTTGCATAAAACAAGCTGACTTGTATTCTTTTTGCCACTGTAGTAATCTTGTTTCCTATCAAGGAAACTAACCAGACTATAGGTTGGGGCTTTATATGAAGTGTGTGCTGAAAATGAAAGACTGTTGGGTATAGTGGCTCATTGGTATTTATTGGTAAGTTCATAGGTACATGTAACATTGTAAAACCTTAATTGACAGTAATCATTTATTATAAACCAACCCATACTAATAGCCTCTTACTAAATACCTTGGAATGTCTGCTTTTCAAAACGGGGTCATTTGGGGGGTATTTGTACTTTCCTGACATTTCAGGGCCTCAAGAAATGAGATCGGCCGTCAGTGCATCAGGTGTGATCAATGACTTGCACCCTAGCTTGTAGACTCTATAACTTTTACACAGACCAAATAATATACACTTAAGCCTCGTACACACGGGACGACGATCGCACGTATGACCATGTTGAATCGCAGGGGCGTTGCTAGGGGGTGGCTATTTGGGCTACAGCCCCGAGTCTGGGGCCTATAGCCCTGAGTCTCTTCCCGGGTGGGTGCAGTTCTACAATTTGCAGGTATGTCCCGGTCCAGAATGCAGTAGGCAGGGGCAGACTGAGCTGTGGTAGCGCGGGCTCCAGCTCTGCCCTCGCCTCCACCTAATGTATGGGGAGGCTCTCTGGGTACCCTGATGTATGGGGAGGAACTCTGGGGACCCTGATATATGGAGAGGTTCTCTGGGACCCTAATGTATAGGGGGGACCCTGATGTAAGGTGGGCCTCTCTGTGGACCCTGATGTAAGGAAGAGGCTCTCTGTGGACCCTGATGTAAGGAAGGGGCTCTCTGGGGACCCTGATGTAAGAAAGGGGCTCTATGGGGACTCTGATGTAAGGAAGGGGCCCTCTGGGGACCCTGATGTAAGCAAGGGCTTCTCTGGGGACCCTGTTGTAAGGAAGGGGCTCTCTGGGGACCCTGTTGTAAGGAAGGGGCTCTCTGGGGACCCTGATGTAAGGAAGGGGCTCTCTGGGGACCCTGATGTAAATGGGGGGCTCTCTGGGGACCCTGATGTAAGGGTGATTCACATTCGGAAATGTAACGATATTTATACACACATATATATATATATATACAGTATACACACGCACACATGTATATTATATACATGTGTATGCCCGCTCAAGCGTATGACTCTACTTAGCTGCTATGGGCTCTAGCCCCAGATCTTTTGTAGACCTAGCAACGCCCCTGTTGAATCGTATGTTGGCTGTTGTATGCAGCATACTGACTGCACTACACAATCGTACGTCCGGGGAAAGAACGTTCAGGTGCATGTAATTAGCATCCAGCCATTCCTGACTTCGGAGCATGCGTGTTTTGCACAATACAACTTGTTGTACCAACTGCTCTGTACACACGATACAACGGTCGTATGAGAGCTTGTTGGTACGACCAAGTTTTCTAGTCTGCTCATACAACTCCCTTGTACGACCGTCGTATGTTCGACTGTTCAAATCGCGCATACCAACGATCGATATCGCATACATCGGTCGTGAGTACGACCTGTTGAATGCGATCGTCGTCCCGTGTGTACGGGGCATTATGTTGCAAAAAATAAAAAACACAGAGGTGATTAAATACCTCCAAAAGAAAGCTCTATTTGTGTGAAAAAAAAATTAAAAATTTTGTTTGGGTACAGTGTAGCATGACTGAGTAATTGTAATTGGCATTCAAAGTGTGAGAGCACTGAAAGATGAAAATTGGTCTGGGCAGGAAGGGGGTGTAAAGCCTCGTACACACGGGACGACGATCGTATGTACGATCGTCGCAAATCGTATGTTGGCTGTTGTATGTAGCATACTGACTGCACTACACGATCGTACGACCACAGAAGAATGTTCAGGTGCATGTAATTCGCATCCAGCCATTCCTGACTTTGGAGCATGCCTGTTTTGCACAACTGCTCTGTACACACGATACAACGGTCGTATGAGCGCTTGTTGGTACGACCAAGTTTTCTAGTTTGCTCATACAACTCCCTTGTACGACCGTTGTATGTTCGGCTGTTCAAATCGTGCATACGAATGATCGATTACATATACGACGATCGTAAGTACGACCTGTTGTATACAACCGTCGAACCGTGTGTATGGGGCTTAACTGTCCTGTATTGAAGTGGTTAAGGGGGGTATTTATTTAAAAAAAAAAAAAAACCTGCTTGGTGAAAGTGCACATTCAAATATTTTTCATTGATTCAAAACTGAAAATACCTCTTCTGACCACTAGATGGTGCTTAGATCAATAGGAAATCCTTATCATAGTTAGCGCCATCTAGTTGCCAGATGCAGTAATTGACATTTTAAATCAATGAAAAAACACTCATCCAGCCCTGAAAATAACCGAATAGTATTTGGTTTGTAAGCCTCCATTTGCAATGAATAAATGCCCATGCTCTTTTACTGGGCAGATTGTGATGCCAATTTAATGCACATACATCCCTGTCACTTCTGTTTTGTTCCTAAGAACTGCTTACCACAATTACACACAGGATTTAAAATTTCACATATGGTTCCTTTTACAGCCCCTGCGTTTGTTATTGTCAGATGTGTGAATTCTTAGGAATAATGAGAGAATGTTAACCCTTGTGTCTCCTGAACAACGTGGCCTGTGATTGAATGTTAATGTGCAGTTGAAGTGAACTGGTCCTTGAAATTGTCTAAAAATCTGTATTCAAAAAAAGGAATGTTTAGAAAAAAAAATTAAACAAAGGGGCCCCATCAGGGAAATGTCGCAACTGAATTCAATTTAATGAAATTCCATATTGAAATTTGGAAGTTCTTAGACTTCCTTTTACTTTTCCTCTTCAGCTCCTGGAGGCTGTAAAATTTGAATTGGTTCAAAATGCATGTGTAGGCCAAAAAGTATAGCTCACAGATTCTAACGGCATGCATTAAAAGTCAGAGCCCACCTCATTCCTGGCTGGAGGACGTCCAATATCATCTAGCCCATGGGTGCTCAACTTGTGGCCCTCTAGCTGTTGCGGAACTACAAGTCCCATAAGGCATTGCAAGGCTGACAGTTACAAGCATGCCTCCCAAAGGCAGAGGCATGATGGGATTTCTAGTTCCGTAACAGCTGGAGGGCCAGAGGCTGAGCCCCCTTCGTCTAGCCCCTTTTCTCCCCATACTGACTTTCCCTGGCCCCTTTCATTAATTGGATGTGAGTTCTTTCAATCATGGAGGCTCAGCATTACATGTGGGTGGTCTACATATTAATGCAGTAGATACAAATCTGCTATAGCGCAAAGAAACAAGCCAGGAGACTCTAGAGTGGTGAATAGAGTTGAGCGAACACCTGGATGTTCGGGTTCGGCGAGTTCGGCCGAACTTTGCGGAAACGTTCGGGTTCGGTGCCGAACGTTACCCGAACTTAACCCCGGACCCCGAACCCCATTGAAGTCAATGGGGACCCAAACTTTTCGGCACAAAAATGGCTGTAAAAAAGTCCTGGAAAGTGCTAGAGGCCTGCAAAAGGAAGAAAAATGGGAGATGTTATTAGACCTACAATCTGTCCCTCAAAGCAGTAGTAATCTCTACCTAGTCCAGTATCAGATCGTTCTGTAATGCAGGATGAGAGATCATTCTGTAATCAGATCGTTCTGTAATGCAGAATGAGATGTTATAGATCTACAATCTGTCCCACAAAGCAGTAGTAGTGATTTCTCTACCTAGTTATTATCACTGCAATCTGTCCCTCACAGCAGCAGTAGTAATCTCTACCTAGTTATTAGATCTGCAATCTGTCCCTCACAGCGCCGGCAGCATCCTCTCCCTACACTAACCTGAGAGCATGTGACATGCAGCACTGTGACTCCAGCCTCATATAGAGGCTGGGTCACATGATGCACTGACCAATCACAGCCATGCCATTAGTAGGCATGGCTGTGATGGCTTCTAGGGAAAACCAGTGAAACGCTTGTTGATTGGCTGCCCTGCAGCTATTCAACATGCGTGATAAAATACCAGAACCCAGAACCCGAACCCGGAATTTTTCTCAAACGTTCGGGTTCGGGACACGGACACCTGAAAGTTCAGTACGGACCCGAACTTTACAGTTCGGGTTCGCTCAACTCTAGTGGTGAAGTCCTATCTGAATAGTTCATAGGACTTAGTGCAGCTCCTCAGCAAATAGACGGAATATATGTAGTAATGTAAAGGAGACACAAGAGGGCACTTCTTAGTGTAGCAGATTAACTCATTTATTAGTAAAAAAAATGCAAATTAACTAGTCACATGAAGTAGACATATCAAGCTTAAAAGCCGTCATCTATGAGGACCTGGGTCGCCTAAAGCAGATGAGAGCAACACCGCCAGTGTTAGGAGATGCATGGGCTCAAAACCAGAGGATGCATCAGCTCAGGAGTCAGTCTAACAGCATGGGAACTTGGCCAAAGACATCAGGTGGTGGAGGGCATGGCTACAAATTTTGAGATGACAACGCAAGGCCTCTTTCTCAAGCCTGTCACTAACAGGCTTGAGAAAGAGGCATTGCCACCTTCAAACGAGTAGCCATACCCCTGGCATCTGATCTCATCGGCCAAGTTCCCATGTTGTCAGACTGACTCCTGAGCTGAAACATCCTATGATTTTGAGCTCTTGCATCTCCTGGCGGTGTTGCTCCCATCTGTTTCAGACCTCCCAGGTCCTCATGGATGATATGTACTTTTATTCCTACTTCATGTGTGTGGCTAATTTGCATTATTTAATAATAAAAGATTTAATCTGCTACACTTAGAAGTGTCCCCTTGTGTCTCCTTTGCATGCTAATGTAGTCTGTTTAGGAATGTCCCCTCCAGACTAACTCCCAACCATCAACGCATTTTGATATTTGCACAACTCCTCCCAAGGACCAACCCACTACTTGCATCAGGTTCGAGACTACAGAGGCTAATATTAATTTACTTCAGGAATTGAATGTGTACTCCAATGCATTTTGCCAAACTTTTTCCAACATCTTGTGAGTCTTACCAAATTTTTCAGGGAAATAAAAAATCTTAATTTTGCTCATCCCTATAAAAAGAGTAAAGTTGGACTTTACCAGCCCAGAGTGGAACAAGTAAAACAATACTGTAAAATCATCCTCAAATTTGATTTCATACAATTTTTAAAAGCACATGCAAATTTATTACAAAATTAAAATAGAAACAGTTGCCCGTACATGATTTTCTGTTAGTTTGTCATGCATACATCTGCTCCTTATCAACCACTAAATAAGGCTTATTAGACATGTTTACTGGTTATTACAAAGTTTGTAGCCTTGTGGAGATAAGTCCTCATAGGTTTGTTCATCCCTATCTTAAACGGTACAATGCACATGACGTCAAATGATTTACAAAAAGTTTTAATATATGTAAATGTATTATTTTCAAAAAAGTTTTTTCTATTTAATTCAATTTTGCACAGTGTATAATAATTAGGTACAGCAATGGGATCCAACACAACCCCACTCAAACCATTTATTAATTTCATGCAATGTGATGCTCACCTATCTAGTTCATAGGGTCATAGCTGATTACTTTGCATAACTTGTACAATGTGCTGTCTTTACCATATATTTTTATACTTTGGCATAAGACACAAACATGAAGAGAATATTTAGAGTGACTAATAAAAAACCTGAAAATAACTGCCCCCTGTAGAAAAAGTTATAATGCATGCCCTGCCACTCATGCCACCAATCTTTGCAGTCTTAAAGAGTTACAGCGGATGCAATATATTTAGCATCTGACATACGTGTGGGTGTGTCTGATGATTGTGTCCCTTGCCGGGTGCTATGGCTCGATCTGCTGGCCCCTACCTCACAAATGCATCCTGTCGTTATGTTGGAGTTAGCAGATGGAATCACAGAGCTCAGTGGGGAACAAGGGAGTGATGGAGGCAAACGATTCTTTGGGTGCCATAGCTCTTCATGAGAGCAAAGTTTGGGCCTGTGGGTGGCAGGAGAGATGAAAGGCTCTGAAGAAAGAGGATGGTGCCCCATAAACACATCAGAGTTTTCAGCATTATCTATTGACAGCTATTCTGTTGAATGCTAGCGGTAGCTGTTGGTGGTCCATCTTTCACATCCACATGGTTTAATTATGATGCAAAGAATAGAAATGGAGCTGCTTGACTTCAGATTCCAAAGTAGGTTTATTAAAGTTACCTGATACAAGGTAAAGCCACCTGCATCCTCCTTAGGCATTTCACTCCATCCTGAGCTTAGTCATAGAGTCAATTAGTGTCCTTAGGAGAAGTATTTGGTTATCTGAGCCTGGGTGGATGTACCAGCCTGTGACTAGATACATATGCAAGAAACCTGGTTGACAAGTAAAAACTGTCCATATATGACTTTACAAGCAAGTGTGGTCGGCCAGTTATAATCGCAGGTCTAGGGCATCGGTGTACAAATACCAACAGGTATATTATACCAATAACTTTGTGGGGCTACCATTATAATATGTAATTGTTCTTACTATAGCTTATTTATTGCTAATACATTTTATCATAGGGCATCTATTTACTAAGTACGTCCCCACATCTGCCCAATTGGTGGAGTTTGGGGTGCTGGCGTGATCATCATCTACCATCTAGGGACACATGGGTTGCCGAGTGAGTTGATAAGTACTAGACCTTACTCTGTCTCACAAACTAAACGGATTGATTAATATGTTTAAATCTATATCCAAAAATGTATGATGTATATATAAACATAACATATGTGTGTCATTTACAGGAATAAAACTCACAGCTGAATCCCCTGATCTTCTGAGGAAGCGTTATACGAAAACGCAAACCATGTAAAGCCAAGAACTAAGTTGCACGGTCGTGGGTTTTGTCGTTGCATCATATACTCCCCCACAATTTCCCTTGATGTACCGATTGTTATCCATTTTTTGTGATTGATTCCAATATACTGGTTAGGGATTACCATAGCCACTATGGGAATTTAAGGGTCCCAATTCTATCTAGGGAGGTATAGCCCACTTCCCTGCAACAGTTCCAGGGATTCAAAATGTTTTTTATATAGAAATGTTTTAAAGCAAATCAATCAAAATGGGGAACCTAGAGTGGAATACTTTGTATTGTTCGCAGTTTGTTGTTTCGTTATTATTTTGATATGGCTACTGTTTTTTTTGTGTTTGTGACTATCATATTTTTAATACTCATTAAAATAATACCTATTTAACAAGACTGGTGTCCTCTGTGTTTTTTTTTAAGTATAGCAGAACATGTGAGTAGTAATTCTGTTCTTTCCTGGGAGTAGTAATTTAGAAGTTTTTAACTCCATCCACCAAGATGCTTTAAAGTGGACTAGAACCCAAAAAGTGAAGATTACCTATTGTCACAACACCTGGGGTCAGGTGACAGGTGCGCACCACTGGAATGCGAATCGCACCAAGGGATGTGAAGCACACCACTAAGGTTGTGGACCTATGGCTGACTGCTGATACGGGAAGAGGGCCCCCTAGAGCACGGACACTGAAACACAGGGAGTTAGGGCATCGGTTTTCCCAGGGCACGGAGTCTAAGAGCCAGTGGGTGTTCACCAGTGCCTCTACTGGTGAGGATGGATTTGGCTGCAACTGGATCCAGGTTGTGGCCCCCGGGGTCCCCTAGCTCACGCTCGGCTGGCTACAGGTGGAAGAGAAGAAGCAGCAGCGCAAGAACAGCAAAGAATAGTCAGAGGAAATAACAAAGGGTCAGGGCCACAAGCAGACAGGAGAAACAGAGATCAAGCTGAAGATCGAAGTATCAGGCAGGCAGGGATAGTCAGACAAGCCAAAGATCGGTACATGGAATAAGACTCAGAGCAAACAATAGGAACAACCACACACAAAACCAAACATTGTTCAGCAACGCAGGCTTGCACTGCCAAGTGTTATATCCTGTTCCCAATTAGGGCCTGGGGGGGAGACCAGCTGAGGAGAGCCTACTAAAGCACACATGTGAGGGAGGCCTGGCCTTTAACTGGACACATGCAGCAAGGTAGGCAACAGACAAGACATGCATTTTTGCTGTGGTTTCATGACAGAATGTTTACTGTGGTTTCATGACACCTATCTTACAGGGGTAATCTAGAAAAGTTAATTTTGCCTAAGCAAAAATCTACTTTTTTGCCCAAATTTCCTCTTGAAAAATGGAAAAGCACTTTCTGATATGTGAGGGTGCCTATGCACCTCTGTGTTTATACCTTCATAGCTCACTGCTTCATCAGCAGTGTGAGATCTACTCATTGGCTGGTGCAGTTATCGTGCCTGCCACAAGGTGGCTCAGTTACAGCAGCAGCCCGTCTGCCTGCCCTGGCATACCTGCATAGGTAGAGTCCTTGTATAATAGAGGTTCATCAGTGGCATTACCCAGTGGCTGGTGTCTTCGGGGACAAACCCCAGGTCCCGATGACCTCTCACATTGCCATACGTGCAGCAGGCAATATTCTCCCACAACTCACATGTGCGGCTCTTCAAAGCTCTCCCCTTCGAGCTCTCTGCTCCAGACCACTGTCCCCCTTTTGTATCACAGGATCAGTGAGTTGGACCCAAGGAAAGCCTGCCAAAACCAAGGAACCAGGAAAACATTAAACCTTACCCTCCCATCCAGGGCAGCATCTAACTAGCTTGATTGCAACTCACTTACATGCCCAAGGCCCACTCCAGGGAAACAACTAAACATTTTTAAATTACTGGATTCTTAGGTATGCTATGGGAATGACAACACACAACAGACATATAGAGGGGTCTGCATTAAGGTAAAAAAACTTAAGCATGCAACCCCCCCCTTATACTTACCTAAGCCCAAACTCGATCCAGCAATGTGCACGAGAGCAGCGTCTCTCTTGGCTCTCTTCCTCTTCATAGACTTAGGCACAGCAGTGGGAGCCATATGCTCCCACTGCTGTCAATCACAGCCAATGAGGAGGGGGCAGAGCCAAGCTGCACTCTGTGTCTATGAACACGCAGAACCAGCTTAGGAGGGAGCCCACACGAGTGCCTCCATAGCAAGTGGCTTGTTATAGTTGGCACTTGGTGGGGGTAGATGATCCAGAAGCGCCTGAAGGGGACCAGGGAAGGGGAGGTTCAGGACTGCTCTTTGTACAACATGTTTATTTTTTATTTTTTTAAATGTAGCTTTACAATCACCCCCTAAGGGGGGTATTTATAAAAAAAAACCTGCTTGGTGAAAGTACACATAAATTCAAATATTTTTCATTGATTTAAATTGAAAATACCTCCTCTGGCCACTAGATGGTGCTTAGATCAATAGGAAATTCTTATGATAGTTAGCACCATCTAGTTGCCAGATGCAGTAATTAACATTTTAAATCAATCAAAAAACATTCATCTAGCACTGAAAATAACTGAATAGCATTTGGTTTGTAAGCCTCCATTTGCAATGAATAAATGCACATGCTCTTTTACTGGGCAGATTGCAATGCCAGTTTATTCCGCATACACCCCTATCACTTCTGCTTTGTTCCAGGGTAAGAGAAAATGGAGCACTGTCCGGGATACTTTTTTTATTTGCACTAACATACAATTTTTCAGGTCAAGCTTTCAGGGTGTGTCCTCTTCTTCAAGGTCCGAGCAGTACCGATTCGCAAAAGTTTTAGCAGAATGTTAAAAGGGAAAGGAAAAAAATGGAAAAACAAACAAACACATGCAAACCAATGTATATGGTGATGGTAATAAAGCTAACAGCAGGGTCACTGAGATAAGACAGAGGGAGAGTTATACAATGGGGGGGGGGTCTTCCCCAGTAAGAACTGCTTACCACAATTACACACAGGATACACATTTCACATATGGTTTCCCTTTTACAGCCCCTGTGTTTGTTATTATCAGATATAGGAGTTCTTAGGAATAATGAGAGAATGTTAATCCTTGTGGCTCCTGTACAAGGCGGCCTGCATTTGAATATTAATGTGCAGTTAAAGTGGTGAACTGACCCTGGAAATTGTCTAAAAATCTGCATTCGAAAAAAGAAATGTTTAGAAAAAAATTACACAAAGGGGCCCCATCAGGGAAAGTGTCGAATTAAAGAGGCTGTAAAAATTGAACTGGTTTAAAGTGCATGTATAGGGCAAAAAAAGAAAAAAAATTCAATATAGCTCACAGATTCTAACTGTATGCATTAAAAGTCACAGTCTACCTCATTCCTGGCTGGAGGACATCCAGTATCATCTAGCCCAGCGATAAGCAATTAGCGGACCTCCAGATGTTGCAGAACTACAAGTTCCATGAGGCATAGCAAGACTCCCACAAGCATGAAACCCAGAGGCAGATGCATGATGGGACATGCTGTTTTGCAACAGCTGGAGGTTCGCTAATTGTACATCCCTGATCTAGCCCATGTGTGCTCAACTTGTGGCCCTCCAGTTGCGGAACTACAAGTCCCATGAGGCATTACAAGGCTGACAGTTACAAGCATGCCTCCCAAAGGCAGAGGCATGAAGGGATTTGTAGTTCCATAACAGCTGGAGGGCCACGGGTTGAGCACCCATGATCTAGCCAATTCCTCACTATCCTGACTTTCCCTGGCCTCTTTCATTAATTGGATTTCAGTTCCTTCAATCCTGAAGGCTTAGCATCACACGTGGGTGGTCTACATACTGATGTAGTAGATAAAAATCCATTATATGGCAAAAAAACAAACAAGGGGACTCTAGAGTGATGAAGTCCTAGCTGAATAGATCATAATGCTAAATCAAGTATAGCAGCAGGCTTCAAATTATTTGGCACAGCACCTCAGCAGATAGAAGGAATGTCTATCAGGAGCCAGTCTGATAGCATGGGAACTTGGCCAATGACATCAGGCACTAGAGGGCATGGCTATGCGTTTTGAGGCGGAAACACAACACCTCTTTGTCAAGCCTGTCATTAACAGGCTTGAGTAAGAGGTGTTGCCACCTTGAAGCGAGCAGCCATACCCCCCTCTGGGATCTGATGTCATCGGCCAAGTTCCCATGTTGTCAGACTGACTCCTGAACTGATATATCCTATGGTTTTAAGCTCTTGCATTTCCTAATATTGGTGGCACTGCTCCTATCCGCTTCAGACCACCCAGGCCCTGATGAATCATGGCTCCTTCACATCTCCTTTGCATGCTAATATAGTCTGATTATGTCCATCCAGACTAACACCCAACCATCAATGCATTTTGATATTTGCACAACTCCTCCCATGGACCAGCCCACTAATTGCATCAGGACCGAGACTACAGAGGCTAATATTAAAGTACATTCAGGAATTGAAGGCTCCCAATGGCACAGTTCCAATGCATTTTATCAAAATTTTTACAAGATCTTTTGAGTTTTTACCAAATTTTCAGGGAAATAATCTTAAATTTGCTCAATCCTATAAAAAGAGTAAAGTCAGACTTTATCGGCACAGAGGGGAACACAATATGTAAAATCGTACTCAAATTTTATTCTATGCACATTTTTAAAAGCGCAACATTTTATTACAAAATTAAAATGAAAACAGTTGCCTGTATATGATTTTCTACTAGTCTATCATGCATACATCTGCTCCTTATCAACCACCATAAAATCTTATTAGACATATTTACAGATTAATACAAAATGTGTAGCCTTGTGGGGATAAGTCCTTATAGGTTTGTTCATTCCTATCTTAAACAGTGCAATGCATATAATGTCACATGATTCACTTTGAATAGTTGTAATATATATAAGTTCGTAAGATTTAGCATTACTACTAACAAAGACATGAAAAAACACAAAACAATTATAACAAGTCTTTTGTTTGGGTAACAAAACTTTTATTATTTTCACAAAATTTTTTTTTGTTTAATTATAAATTTCACTGTATATAATAATTAGGTACAGCAATGGGATCCAACAGAACCCCACCCAAACCATTTATTAATTTCATGCAATGTCACGCTCACCTATCTAGCTTATAGGGTCATAGCTGATTACTCTGCATAACATGTGCAATGTGTTGTATTTACTATGTAGCTATGCATATATATTTTGGCATAACACACAAACATAAAATAATTTTTAGAGTGACTAAAAAAACCTTGAAAATAAATGTTCCCTGTAGAAAAAGATATAATACTCACATGTTCTGCCACTCATGCCACCAGTCTTGAAGAGTTACAGTGGATGCAATATATTTAGCATCTGACATACATGTGGGTGTGTCAAATGATTATGTCCCTTGCTGGGTGCTATGGCTGGATCCACTGGTAGATGGAACCACAGAGCTCAGTGGGGGACCTGGAAATGATGAAGGCTATAGATTCTTTGGGTGCCATGGCTCTTAAAGAGAGCAAAGTTTGGGTCTGTGGGTGGCAGGAGAGGATGGGGCCACAGAAATGCATCAGTATATTCAGCATTATCTACTAACAGACATACTTTTGAATGCTGGTGGTAGCTGTTGGTGGCCCATCCTTCCCATCCATATAGTTTTATTATTAAGCAAAAAAATAGAAATGGAGCAGCTTGACTTCAGAGTCTAAAGTAGGTTTGTTATTTACCCAATACAAGGTAAATCTACCAGCTCCTTGCTTATGCATTTCACTCCATCCAGAGCTTAGTCATAAAGTCATACACCCCACGAACTGTTTGGAGCTGACACAATTCTGTTAGTGCAGGGGTGGGAAACCTAGAGTTGAACACCTTGGGATTGTTTGCAGCATGTTGTTTGGTTAATATGTTTATTTTTCTTTATGTTTGTGAGTACCGTTCACATTTTAATGCTCATTAAAGTAATACCTATTTCAGAAGGCCAGTGCCCTCTTTTTTTTTCTGTTTATGAATGGCAGAACATGGGAGTACTAATTCTTTTCTTCACTGAAAGCAGACATTTACAAATGTTTAACTCTAGCCACCAAGCTGCTTTAAAGTGGACTTGAACCTAAAAAAGTGAAGACTTCATATCTTACAGGGGTCATCTAGAAAATATAATTTTGCCTAAGCAGTGCCCTGAAGAATCTACTTCTTGTCTAAAATTCCTCTTGAAAAATAGAAGATCACTTTCTGCCATGTGAAGGTGCCTATGCACTTCTGTGCTTATTGCTTCATCTGCAGTGTGAGGCCTAGGGTACTTGTTGGAAGATACATTTAGCTTATTTGCCACTGGGTGGCACTGTTCCCAATATAGTGTGGCAGACTGAATTGTGTAATTGGGAGTTAGGCCCCTTTTAGAGAAAGCTTTCCTCTAATGATGTAATAGGTGGAGTTATTGCCCATTTAAATTCCAGGATGGGAGGGGTCTTGCAAGTTAGGGTCATGGAAGCCAAGTATCTCAGATCTATTTGAATGTAGTCAGTGACTGCCAGGGGCTGTGAACAGGCCATCAAAACCAAGTTGGGAAATTCAACACCTAGAAGGACCAGCTGCAGTTGCCCTGACTCCTTTGCGGTCTATTGTGGGCTGTGAGCTGGTGAAAAAGGCATTTTAGGCCAGGATAAGGATCCTCTTAAGTGAGTACTAGTACACCTTGAAATGAGTGCGCCATCTGGGAGCGTGCCAGGCTGGACAAAGCTATAGAACTGGACAGTGGTAGAGACTGGTATACTAACGAGGGCACCTTGATTATACTCAGGGAAGGAAGCTGAATGCTGTGGTCTTAGTATACATGGGGAAGTTGTCCCAGCTCTGTGGTGCTCCCAAGGAAAGGGTAGGTGTAAAGAGAAGATGGCTTACAAATCATGTGCTTGCATTCCACGCCTAAATGAAAGCTACAGGTCTGCTCCTGTGTATGGCATTCCGTGCCAATGAATTCTATCAGTATGTGATGTTAGATGTTAAATGTGGAAAATATACTTCCTGTGTGGATATTCCTATTTTCTTGGATATTAAGGCCTACAGAAAGGGATGTTGTGAGCCGGACAATAGCCAGGAGTTTGACACAATATGGTGAAGGCTAGAAGTACCAACAGGTGGGTAGCTGTCCTATCCAAGAAGAAGAGTAGCAGGGACCTGTGCAATTTGGTGCCAACACCTAGCCAATTGTAGGTCCCCTTACCTACTGCAACCTCCAACCGCTAGCCTTAGGAAAGAGATTTAGTGAAGTCACTGCTGCTGTTCACTGTTGTCCTTGTTGGAGGAGAAGGCAGGAATCAAAGCCATGCATCTTGAGGAAGAGGCACGAGGAAGCAAAGCCCTGCCTCTGCCAAGATGGGAAAAAGATCAGCTCTAGGGAGCAATACTGGTGCTTTGTTCGCTACCTGCTTTTTTCAAGTTCAGTTCCAATTTAAGAAGCCTTTGAGATTCTGTACATTTAACTTATAAAGATTGGAGTATATAGTTGAACTAGAGAGACTCCAGAGGATGCTTCCATTCCTACCCCTTTACGATTGCCTAACACATGTGTGCAGCTGCAAATGGGTGGACTTTAATGCCCATTAGCTGCCATATGAGCCACTGGGTGGCCAATGTTTCCAAGCTGAGAGTGAGCTCACTGTGCACTCCCAGCACAGAGATTGAGCTGTAAAAGTCAGCTCTCGGTCCCAGCTAATGATCAGTAGCCAACAGGACGGGTTCCCACAGTGGTCATGTGATTGGCCACTCTTAGTTTACAATTTTTTAAAGTGATGGAAAGGATTAAGTAACTTGAAGTCTTAAGAGTTGCAGGAAAATGTGATGCATTTAGCAAAATTATCTAGTGCCAATGTACTTCCCAGCCACCTGATTATTCTTATGTGAAAATGGATACCCAATCTAACTAAATACATTTTACAACCAAACTGTATAGCATGTCTTTGAACACAAGCAAAATATATACATCTCAAGCCTTCCTGTTTGCTACCATTATGTATGGAGTTTAAATGCTTGCTGAATTTGCATTTAACACAGGAGTTTCAAAAGGACAGAAATAGAAAAGATCAGCATGAGCATATTTTTGTGAAGGAGATTGCCGCTGTCACAAATATTTTCTAAATCCACAACCGACTTGTTCATGTGCCACACTTGGTGGACTGGGTCACACAACTGTTTGGTGGCACATCCGCGTGCTACTGTTGAGGAAGGTACAGGCCCTGTGGAATAAGAGATACAGTTATAGATATAACCATATTGATTCAGCTTGTCTTTATAGTAAGGTTAAAGGTAAACTCTGGGCACAAAGGCTTTCATATAAATATATTCCTCAATAGCTGCTAAGGATATAGAGTCACTTTGTGTGCATCAAATGCCTTTGCAAACCTAGGTCCAAACCTAAAAAGTAGCAGAGACATCATCACTGTGCTGTGCATAGTCTTTGCAGAGAGCAGAGGTGTGGGAGGGGTCCAGCAGGCTCCACCTACTGAAGGTTGCCTGCAGAGAACTATGGAAGGGGCGGAGACAAGACCAGTCACCCTGCACAAGGAGAGAGAATGGCAGTGACCGGTCTTTATTACAGGAAGCTCCTGCACAGATCTGGAAGAAATACACAAAGCACACCAAGATTCAAGAAAAAACATGACAGATGTGTTTCAATAATACAGTCATGGACAAAAATATTGGCATCCCTGCATTTCTGTTAGATAATGCACCACTTCCCCCAAAAATTTGTTGCGATTTAGGCATTCTCATGTTTATTCCATTTGTTGGTATTGGTTTGACACAAAAAAGTAGAGAAAAAAAAGCCAAATCTGACACATTCCATGCAAAATTCCAAAAAATGGACTGGACAAAATTATTGGCACCTTCTCAAAATCGTATGAAATATTTGCATTCCATGTTTGCTATGCTCCTGTAATTTGTAATTACACTCACGTGTATCAATTAACAGGTGCGGACAATATAGAAATCACCCCAACAACCAGGTAAAATGGTGAAAAATTGACTCAGCCTTTCTGTTGTGTGTCTCTGTGTGCCACACGGAGCATGGAGAAGAGAAAGATCAGCGAAGAAATGTCTGAGGATTTGAGAACAAAAATTGTGGAAAAGCGTGGACCATCTCAAGGTCCAAACCCAGAGATCTTAATGTTCCTGTGTCCACTGTGAAAAACATTGTCAAGAAGTGTACAGCCCATGGCACGTCTCCCTGGACGTGGACCAAAGAGAAAAATTGATCAAAGATTACAACAAAGCATTGTTTGAATGGTGGATAAAGAATGTCGAACAACTTCCAGACAAATTCAAGCTGACCTTCAGGCACAGGATACAACTTTGTCAGCTAACACTATACGTCGCCATCTGAATGAAAAGGGATGCTATGGTAGGAGACACAGGAGGACCCCACTGCTGACACAGAAAAAAGCCAGATTGGAGTTTGCCAAAAATTACCTGAGGAAGCCAAAATTCTTTTGGGAGAATGTGCTGTGGACAGACGAAACAAAATTACAGCTTTCTGGTAAAGCCCATCATTCTACTGTTCTCAGAAAAAGAAATAAGGCCTTTAAAGAAAAAGAATACAGTCCCTACAGTCAAACATGGTGGAGGTTCATGGGCGTCTGCAAAGGGGGGGCAAGGGGGGGCAAGGGGGGGCGGGTGCCCCCCCCCTGGAATCTTACGTTTTCAATTGTGGCTGGGTTGTCTGCTGCTGCGCAGCAAGCTCAGCCTCCTTCTCCTCCCTCCTGACTGAGTCACACTGAGCACAGCAGCGTGACTCGACCAGCGCGGCCCCGCATCAGCAACCAGTGACGTCAGGACTCAGGAGGAGAAGGATGTCAAGTCGTGTCTTTTTGTGACCGACGACCCCTCTGTCGACTATTAGTCGGGACTAGATAGTAGACATTCACGAAACTAAACAAAACAAAAAAATGGATCTGAGAACTTTCCAAACCGAGGTCCGTCGAGAGAGAGGGATACACGTGACAGACATCACTACTACGTACGGTCCGAGGCTCCTCTTGTCTGACCCTCCTCCACCCACCTCGATCGTCTCCTGCCCCTTCAATTTTAGGAGGAGACGAGACTTACGACCCCGAAGAGAGAGAGGAAGAGGAGGACTCAGGACTGCAGTGACCAACGACTACGCCCCGGCGCGACCAGCTCAGTGCGACGACACGAGTCACACTGAGTCAGTCCTCCCTCCTCTTCCTCCGACTCGAACGACGCGTCGTCGTCTGTTGGGTCGGTGTTAACTTTTGCATTCTAAGGTCCCCCCCCCC
>BLSH010192609.1:275735-287652 GCA_018402905.1 Glandirana rugosa | reverse complement strand
GGAAGGAAGGGTAGAAAGGAAGGGAGGGTGAAAGGAAGGACGGAAAGACGGCAGGGAAGGAGGATAGGAAGGATATAAAACAGTGGTTCTCAACTCCGGTCCTCTGGACCCACTAACAGGTCAGGTTTGCAGGATAACTGAAATACATCACAGGTGATATCATTTGCTGCTCAGTGATTGCAGTATTCTAGTCTGCATCTCCCCAAGGCAATACTTAAAATCTGGCCTGTTAGGGGTCCCGAGGACCGGAGTTGAGAACCACTGATATAAAGGGAGGAAGGTATGAATATGAGGTAGGAAGGAAGGAAGGATGGGTGAAGGAAGGAAGGATGGGTGAAGGAAGGAAGGCTGGGTGAAGGAAGGAAGGATGGGTGAAGGAAGGAAGGAACAAAGGGAGGATGGCAGGGAGGGTGGATAGGAAGGGAGGGAGGGAGGAAAGGTAGAAAGGAGGGATGGGGGAAGGAAGGAAGAAAGGGAGGGAGGATAGATAGAAAGAAAGGAAGGAAGGGAGGGAGGAAGGAATGAAGAAAGACGGTAGGGAAGGGGGACAGGAAGGAAGGAAGGCGGGGAGGAAGTAAAGAAAGGAAAGAAGGAAGGAAGGAGGGATAGAAAGGAAGGAAGGTATGAATGGGAGGGAGGGAGGAGGGAAGGGTGGATAGGAAGGAAGGATAGAAAGAAAGGAAGGAAAGACAGGAGTGAGGGAAGATAGGATGGAAGGAAGGAAGGAAGGATGGGAGAGAGGGAGGGTGGGTGAATGGGGGGGGCGTTTAGGGAGGAAGGAAAGGAAGGAAGGGTTCAAATGCTGTAAATAATAGATATCTAAGCTCTGTCTCGGACATCAGAAGATGTCTATTTGTAGTTCAGCAGGTGCAGACTTTACACACAAATAAAACAGACGTTTGCTGTTTGCACAGAGAGATCCGGGGAATAGGAGCTCCGGGGATTCTGTATAATGCCCTCTGTGTACAATGAGATGGCACAATAGTATGCCAGGTGTTTAATATATTACATCTGTCATCCAGAAATAACTGGTAATGTTAATGCTGTGCTGTGGGGGGAGGGGAATTAGTGGCGACTAGTCCAGCAATGAAGGTTTTAACATATTTTAGAAGTATAATTTGGCGTCTTTACCCCTCACTTCCTCTATGTTTGTAGTGCATTCTGTGGGGTACTAAGGGCTCGTTCACACGAAATAAGTGGAACTGAACACACATTAGCACACATGTGTATGGGACACGTTTTTATGCAGAAAGGAGACCTGATGCAGTAAAAAAGTAAAAAAAAAAATCAGTTCTCTTTCCCTGCCAAACTGGGCTGTGCTATGTGGCAGAGCTGTGTAAATCTCAGGACAGGATAGACAGAAAAATAAATTCTTTGGCAGATATCGCCAATTTCTTATATGTATTTCATCCTTGTATTGAACTCATTGGTTGGAGTTCAACTTAAAGCACAGATCTGCTTGCAAGATGAATTGCTCTTTGTTTCACAAACTCTACCTGGTCATGCTGACGACATTTATTAATTGTTTCTACATGCTAACGTGAGCTAAGACCTCGTGTTTACGTAAGGATTACGGGTTTTTAATCTGTCCAGAAAATCCCTGAAAAATTTGTGCCCAAGCAATCCAGCGATCTGTTGCCAGAGATTTATCACGTTTTGATTTTCTGCCAGCAGGTGGCGATCTTTCCATCTTTTACCCGGCTTACCGGCTTTACTGAAAAAGGCTGTTGATAGAAAAACTGAAAACCTAAAAAAGAAAGGTTTTATTTACACACTTATAGGGGGTCTAATTATCAAACATTCGTTGGCCGAATGTCACAATCATTTGTGCAAGCTGGCCAAAATTCCCCTATATTTTTTATTTGGTTGTGGCTGTATTAGTGCACTTGATAATTAAAAAAAAAATGTTGCACTAACATCCAAATATTTAGGACAATCTTTTGGGGTGTGTACCCCCTTCTTTGGTGCACCCCAAAAACTCGTCTTGAAAATTTCAATGTTAGCTCAAATTTAAAAAAGTATAATGGACAGAACTCGATTGTTCTCGTATTTTTTCAAATAAATGAATCCCTACCAGGGATATGCAATTAGCGGACCTCCAGCTGTTGCAGTACTACAAGTCCCATGAGGCATAGCAAGACTCTGATAGCCACAAGCATGACACCCAGAGGCATGATGGGACTTGTAGTTTTGCAACAGCTGGAGGTCCGCTAATTGCATATCCCTGCCAGGGGAGGGCTGGCAGCCTTAGGCCTGGGGGGCAAGTCCAGTCAAGTGGCCCATTGAACCGCCCCATCCATGCCCACCTGGTTTTAGAATGGATATTGATGTTATGAAGCAAGACAAATATGATACAATGTGATAACATAATTGAATGTTAATAGCAACAAAGGAGGTTTAACAAAAATAATGCATCAATGCAGCTCATCAGTGCCCATCATTGCAGCCTGATCAGTGCCCATCATTGCAGCCTGATCAGTGCCCATGAATGCAACCTCACCAGTGCCCATCAATGCGGCCTCATTAGTGCCTGTCAATGCAGTCTCATCTGTGCCTATCAGCTTAGCCTCATCAGTGCCCATCAATGCGGCCTCACCGGAGTCCATTAATGCAGCATGATCAGTGCCCATCAATGCAGCCCCACCAGTGCCCATCAATGCAGCCTCACCAGTTCCTATCAAATGCAACCTGATCAGTGCCCATCAATGCAGCCTCATCAGTGCCTATCAGCACAGCCTGATCAGTGCCAATCATTGCATCCTGATCAATGCCCATCAATGCAGCCCGATTATTGCCCATCAATGCAGCCTCACCAGTGCCTGTCAGCACAGCCTGATCAGTGCAGCCTGATCAGTGCCCATCATTGTAGCCTCACCAGTGCCCATCCAATGCAGCCTGCAATGCAGAGAGAGGAGATTACACAGAGCAGGGATCTCCCACTTACCTAGCGCAGCCACTGTCATATGAAGTCCTGCTTCCTGGACCGGCTCCTATGATAGACATCACCAGTGTGCTGTCTATTATATAAGCTGGTCCAGAAGGTAGGACTTTGTAATCTTTAGATCCCTGCTCTGTGTAATCCTGCGGTGCCCCCCCCCCCCGGGGCAGCCCAATGGGCCCTGTGGGATCCATGATAGGGCCAGCCCTGGGCGCCCCCCCTTTACCTGCGGTTAGTTGGTAGCTGCGCCCCTGGCCCCTACTTCCTTCCTCCACAAGAAGAAAAGTGTGAGCAGGCAGCCACCGTCGGCCATTTTGAATGTAAGGTAGGGTGGCCTGGGGGGGGGCAATTGCCACCCTGCCCCCCAGCCCAGCCCTCCCCTGATCCCTGCCCCCTACATCGTCAGTGGCCAAAATGCGATATAGATATCTGAAATACGTCAATGAGAAAATATACTGCATTTTGGCCACTAGATGGAGCCGATGATATAGGAATTAAAGTGGTAATATAGTCAGGATTTTATCTTTTGGCAAAAGGGGCCCCCCTGCAGTGTTATGCCATAAAGCCGTGCAAATGAGGCCTTACAGCAATAGTCAGCTTCAATCCAGAGATTTTCCCTGCAGTACTTTTTTTTACCACTAGATGTCTTCAGTTTAATGACCAACATCCTTCAACCCTCTTCCTCTGAGCCCAGGACGATCTGGACAGTAAAAGGAGAGGCGGCTCAGTAATTGGCTTATGTCTCCGTTGTTCTGCACCCTCCTCCTATCAACATGCTCTTTGTCAGCACATAAACTGATTGGTACCTTGTGCTGCTTCTTCCTCTCATGCTCCAGGTTTGCTGTACAGGGACTACAAGAGGCTCATACCAGGTCAGATTAAGGTCCTTACACTGAGGTCTTACTGCAATATTCAGCTTCAATCCAGTGATTTTCCTTGCAGTACTTTTTTCTACCACTAGATGTCCTCAGTTTGATGAACAACATTATTCAACCCACTTCCTCTGAACCCACGTCGATCTGGACACAATTCCAGTCCTCAAGGCGCGCCAACAGGTCATGTTTTCTGGCCTTCCATTATTTTGCACAGGAGATTTGATCAGTTCCACTGCCTTAGTAATTACCACAGTCATTTTATCTGAGGGAAGTCCTGATACCATGACCTGTTAGTGCGCCTTGAGGACTGGAGTTGAGAAACACTGATCTGGACCCACCCCCAGCATGTGAATGGACCGTAAAAGGAGAGGTAGCACAGTGATGGGCTTGTGTCTCTGTTGTTCTGCTCCCTCCTTCTATCAAGACCAACATCCTTCAACCCACTTCCTCTGAGCCCAGGTCAATCTGGATAGTGAAAGGAGAGGCAGCTCAGTGATGATCTCATGTCTTTGTTGTTCTGCTCCCTCCTATCAACATGCTTTTCATCAGGACATAAACTGAGTGGCACCTTGTGCTGCTTCTTCCTCTCACACTGCAGCCCTGTTGTACAGGGACTACAAGGGGCTGATACCAAGTCAGATTAAGGTTCCTACACTGAGGTTTTATATCAATAATGAGCTTCAATCTAGAGATTTTCCCTGCACTGCTTTTTTCTACCACTAGATGTCCTTAGTCTGATGACCAACATCAATCACCCCACTTCCTCTGAGCCCAGGACGATCTGGACAGTGAAAGGAGAGGCAGCTCAGTGATTAGCTCATGTCTCCATTGTTCTGCTCCCTCCTCCTATCAAGACCAACATCATTCACCCCACTTCCTCTGAGCCCAGGTCAATCTGGACAGTGAAAGGAGAGGCAGCTCAGTCATGAGCTCATGTCTCCGTTGTTCTGCTCCCTCCTCTCAACATGATTTTCATCAGCACATAAACTGATAATCACCTTGTACTGCTTCTTCCTCTCGCACTCAAGCCCTGCTGTACAGGGACTACAAGGGGCTGATACCAAGTCAGATTAAGGTCCTTACACTGAGGATTTATATTAATATTGAGCTTCAATCTAGAGATTTTCTCTGCACTGCTTTTTTTCTACCACTAGATGTCATCAGTCTGATGACCAACATCATTCATCCCACTTCCTCTGAGCCCAGGTCATCCTGAATCCACCCCCAGCATGTGATTGAACATTGAAAGGATAAGCAGCAGAGTAATGAGCTCATGTCTTTGTTGTTCTGCTCCCTCCTCCTATCACCGTGCTCTATGTCAGCACGTAAACTGATTGGCTCCTTGTGCTGCTTCTTCCTCCTCACGCTCCAGCTCTGCTGTACAGGGACTACAGATTCAGGCCCTTACACTGCGTATATATAAAGCTGCGTTATCTATGTATTCATATCTGCCCAGAGTTCAGAATAAAATGTAATGACTTCAATCAAGGAAGACTCCGGTCTGCGTTCTCCATTAGCCTGACGTAGAATCTGGGAATCTGCAGCGCGGCCGTCCGGTACACACATTAGTGTAATGAGATCAACAAGAATTCATATCTCCTGAGGACATGACCTGCTGCGATTATCGAGGGGCGACAGATTCCACAGCCAGGCATTCAAACACCAAAGGAAATGCTTTACAGTCCAGACTTTAGAAGACCAGACAGAGGGCGCTCTAGTGGTGAAAATAGTTATTTTACAGTTCTTGCCTGCGGTTTTTATATTTTGCGCTATAAACAAAAAAAGATCGGCAATTTTGAAAAAAAAAAAAATATTTTTTTTTACTTTCTGCTCTAAAACACCCAATTAAAAAATCACTGTATTAATGTCCCCAAAAAGTGTCAGTTAGGTGTCTGATCTGTCCGCCGCAATATCCCCTATAACATTTGCGCAAACCAATCAATATACGCTTATTTTTACCAAAAATGTGTAGCAGAACACATATTGGCCTACACTGATGAAGAAATTTGACCTTTTTACATTTTTTATTGCATGCGTTTTATAGCAGTAAAGTAAAAAAAAAATTTTTTTTTTCAAAATTGGCGGCCTTTTTTTCTTTGTTTATAGCCCATAAAATAATATGGCAGAGGTGATCAAATGCCACCAAAGAAAGCTCTATTTGTGGGAAAAAAGGGACATCAAGTTTATTTGGGTACAACTTCGCACGACCGCACAATTGTCAGTTAGAGTAACGCAGTGTCCAGGGGCGTTGCTAGGTCTACAAAAGATCTGGGGCTAGAGCCCATAGCAGCGAAGTAAATAAAGACAGACATACGCTTGAGCGGGCATACATGTAATAAAATAAATAATAATAGTAATAAATATACGTATATATATATATATATATATATATATACATACACATATACACACACACAGTCTGCATTCCAGACCGGGACATACCTGCTAATTGCAGATCTGCACCCACCCTGTAAGAGACCCGGGGCTATGGGCCCCAGACTCGGGGCTATAGCCCCAATAGCCACCCCCTAGCAACGCCTCTGGCAGTGTCGTATCCCAAAAAATGGCCTGAAGGGGGGTAAATCCTTCCAGGGCTGAAGAGCTTAAAAATGCTTTAAAAAAATAATTCCTACAATAAATATACTGACCTTGACCTTTGACCTGGACCCTGATCATTGACCCTTGCCTTGACCCTAACACTAACCCTGACACTGACCTATATTAAACCTTGATCTAGCTATTTTTTAATTTTTATTATAATTATTATTATTTTTTTACACACTTTTGTTTGTTTACATCTTTCTCTCATGCAAGGAAAGAAAGATATAAGTATAATGTAAGGCCCCTTTCACACGGGCGTTCCGATCAGGTCCGTCTGTCAGTTTTTCAGGCAGACCTGATTGGATGCTCCATTCAGCCCTATGGAGCGGTGGATGTCAATGGTGACATGTCTGCTGACATCCGCCCTCTCCGATCCGATCCTGTCCATGAAATTCAGACGGATGTAAACCCTATTTTCCATCCGTCTGGAGAATCGGATCGGATAGGATTGGACCAAAACGGACAGGCGGATCCGTTTTCATCTGATCTCCATAGAGGAGAGCGGAGCTCTGATGAGTCCATCTCAGCACAGTGAGCGGAGACGGACCTGTCATCCGCCTGCTCAGTGGGGATCAGCGGATCGATTCCTGCTGAGCATACGGAGTCCGCACACGGACAAGCCTTTGTGAAAGGGGCCTATCTTTCTCTCCATTCAGAGGTGAAAGAGACTACATGGACGGGCTGCTTAGTGACTGATCACTGTGATAGCCAATCAGAGGCTACCACAGTGATCAGGTGACTGGGAACCGGGAGTTCCGGGTTCCGATAGTTAGTATGAGACCTTTGTTTACAAACAGATCAATGTGGTTGGGTAATGTCATTTAGTGGCAATTTTTTAAAAACTTGATGGGTCTCTTTCCCACAACCCTGGGAGGGTGACCCTGCCCCCTTGTAACATCATCGACCTAGCGTGCCCCTGTTGTTGATGTCACAAAGGGCAGGGTCACCCGTTGACATCATCGGGCGACTGATTCCTTAGCTATATAAGAAATGTTAGACGGCGGAGGAGGCAGTTTGAGAGAGCATTCAACTAGGCCGGAGGTTTTTTCTTTTTTCGGGTGCGGCGGGCATCATTATTGGCAATGGATCTACATCAGAGGACATTTTTTTATTCACTTTTTACAGTTTTTTGGTGTATGGGTAGGGGTACTCTATTCCCATACCATACTTATTCATATAGGGGGGCTGAGAACTGGGGGGCCCCGATAAACCCCCGCCCGCAAACCCCCACAACCACCACCCAGGGTTTTGGGGAAGAGGCCCTTGTCCCCATCAACATGGGGACAAGGTGCTTTGGGGTGGAGGGGCAGAGCTCTCCCTGGCCCAAAGCATCCATTACATATTGAGGGCATGTGGCCTGGTATGGTTCAGGAGGGGGGTGCTCGCTCCCCCCCCTTTTCTGGGCTGCATGCTTGGAAAAGGTCCTGGTATGGATTAGGAGGGACCCCATCCTAATTTTGTTCTGTATTTTCTATTGCCCGGCATTCTTTTGTTTACATTTCAGCTGTCAGTGGGGAAGCCCCCTGACAGCTGATGAGCCATCGGTTGTTAACGATGTGGCAGATGGCTTTGCAGCCTGCAGCTTAACAATCAGCTATTTTTAACACAGAATTTGAATTGCTCAATGATTTTTCGATCGATCCAAATTTGAAACATTCCGAAAATGTGGAATTTGTTCGAAAACTAATAAACGGAACAAAATTTAATGGATTTCAATGAAATTACAGTCGGACCGAAACAAATTGCACGTCTAATAAAAATTGTATAATGGTCATATCTAGTGGTGGGTCATGTTGGAGGTGTAGCGTTCTTTGGATAGAGTTTAATAGAATTGTATAATGGTCATATCTAGTGGTGGGTCATGTTGGAGGTGTAGTGTTCTATGTATAGAGCAGTGGCGGCTGGTGCTCAATATTTTTTTTGGGGGGAGGGCAAACAAACGAGAGTCTGCGGTACCCCCCCACAGGAGATGGACGGGAGGCTGTGTTCCCCCCCCCACAAGGGAGATGGTCGGGAGGCCACGATTGAAGACCTTACCGTAAGATGGGATCTGAGCCGAGCCAGGAGCTGAGCTGGGAGCTGAGCCAAGATGAAGCGGTGAGCTTGACAAGGGCTGGGCTGGGGCTTCTCCTCCCTGCCGAACAGAAAGTTGGTCCTGAGACTCCCTGGCCAATCAGGACTCAGGACTCGCTTCCTGATTGGCCAGGAGGAGAATCAGGAAGACAATAGCGAATATTAATTCACTATTATCACACAAATGGGTGGGCTCAGGGTGCAGTACCCTTTTTTTAAGCCAATTAGAGCCTCCGGCTCTAATCGCGTGCTTCAAAGACAAAAAAAAAACCCATTGGAATCCATGCGTATAGCACCCTGCATGTAGATTAGGGGCTGGGCGCATGGAAGGGGGGGGGGGGGGAGCGGCGCCCCTATGCCCCTAATGGACAGACCACCACTGGTAGAGAGTGTAATAGAATTGTATGATGATCATATCTCTAGTGGTGGGTAAGGATGGGCCCGACGTAAGTTCAACTTGAACTTTGGGTGTTCGCTTGTTCGCCGAACAGCGGATTTTATGGAGTTCGCCCGTCACAGAGCGCCCCATAATGCACTGGGCGATCACAGAGAAATTCCGCCGGCTGATTGGCCAAAGCATGCACATGACCTGCATGCTTTGGCCACTCACAGCGCGCTCTGCTGTGAGAGCCATGATTGGCCAAAGGCTAAGTCCATGCCCCACGCTATATAAGGCTGCTTACACAGCGGCCATATATAGTGTATAATAACGGAGATAAAGAGAGGTTAGGCATTTAGTTAGTGGTGTGTAGGCAGTGTAGTATACAGTATTCAATGTAGATAGAGTATATAGAGTAATATACAGTATAGTATATATATATATATATATGTATACGCTGCATTCAGTGTAGACTAGGGGTGGGGTCACCCACTTACGTCACCAGATGGCCCTGCCCTAGCCTTTATAAGAGCTGTCAAATAGCAAAAGACTCCCATTAGGGAGGAACTGCTTTTTTTTTTTCTTTAGGTCGTCTGCGCCGTAATTGAGGATGGATTACAGGGACACTTTTTTCTTCTTTTTTAATAAAGGACTTGTCCCTAATTGTCTCCTGTTGATTTTTCTTTTTGACACTTTTTTGGTGAATTAGTAGTACAATGTACTCATACTCATTCACATGGGGGGGCGGGATCTGGGGCCCCCTTATTATCCAGATTTCGATAAACCCCCTATCCGCAGATTCCCACAACCACCGGCAAGGGTTGTGGGGATGAGGCCCTTCTCCCCATCAACATGGGGACAAGGTGCTTTGGGGGGACTCCAAAGCACCCTCCCCATGTTGAAGGCATGTGGCCTGGTACTGTTTGGTGCGGGGGTTCCCCTTAAAATCCATTCCAGACCCTAAGGGCCTGGTATGGACTGGGGGGGGGGGGGGGGAACACAATTTTTTGCATTTTTGTAAATATTTTATTATATCTTTTCATGTGACAACACTGAAGAAATGACACTTTGCTACAATGTAAAGTAGTGAGTGTACAGCTTGTATAACAGTGTAAATTTGCTGTCCCCTCAAAATAACTCAACACACAGCCATTAATGTCTAAACCGCTGGCAACAAAAGTGAGTACATCTCTAAGTGAAAATGTCCAAATTGGGCCCAAAGTGTCAATATTTTGTGTAGCCAACATTATTTCCAGCATTGCTTTAACCCTCTTGGGCATGGAGTTCACCAGAGCTTCACAGGTTGCCACTGGAGTTCTCTTCCACTCCTCCATGATGACATCAAAGAGCAGGTGGATGTTAGAGACCTTGCGCTCCTCGACCTTCTATTTGAGGATGCCTCACAGAAGCTCCATACAGTTCAGGTCTGGAGACATGCTTGGCCAGTCCATCACCTTTACCCTCAGCTTCTTTAGCAAGGTAGTGTTCGTCTTGGAGGTGTGTTTGGGGTCATTATCATGTTGGAATACTGCCCTGCGGCCCAGTCTCCAAAGGTATGGGATCATGCTCTGCTTCAGTAGGTCACAGTACATGTTGGCATTCATAGTTCCCTCAATGAACTATAGCTCCCCAGTGCCGGCAGCACTCATGCAGTCCCAGACCATGACACTCCCATCACCATGCTTGATTGTAGGCAAGACACACTTGTCTTTGTACTCCCCACCTGGTTGCTGCCACACACGCTTGACACCATCTGAACCAAATACGTTTTTCTTGGTCGCATCAGACCACAGGACATGGTTCCAGTAATCCATGTCCTTAGTCTGCTTGTCTTCAGCTGCATCATCTTTAGAAGAGGCTTCCTTCTGGGACAACAGCCATGCAGACCAATTTGATGCAGTGTGCGGCGTATGGTCTGAGCACTGACAGGCTGACCCCCCACCCCTTCAACCTCTGCAGCAATGCTGGCAGCACTCATACGTCTATTTCCCAAAGACAACCTCTGGATATGACGCTGAGCATGTGCACTCAACGCCTTTGGTCAACCATGGTGGAACCTGTCCTTGGCCACCATACTGCAGCTCAGTTTCAGTGTCTTGGCAATCTTCTTATAGCCTAGGCCATCTTTATGTAGAGCAGCAATTCTTTTTTTCAGATCCTCAGAGAGTTCTTTGTCATGAGGTGCCATGTTGAACTTCCAGTGACCAGTATGAGAGAGTGAGAGTGATAACACCAAATTTAAAACACCTACTCCCCAATGACACCTGAGACTTTGTAACACGAATGAGTCACATGACACCAGGGAGGGAAAATGGCTAATTGGTCCCAATTTGGACATTTTCACTTAGGGGTATACTCACTTTTGATGCCAGCGGTTTAGACATTAATGGCTGTATGTTGAGTTATTTTGAGGGGACAGCAAATTTACACTGTTATACAAGCTGCACACTCACTACTTTACATTGTAGCAAAGTGTAATTTCTTCAGTGTTGTCACATGAAAAGGTAGAATAAAATATTTACAAAAATGTGAGGGGTGTACTCACTTTTGTGAGATACTACACATTACAGTCACTAGCGATTTTAAATGACAATTTTTTCTGTACAAATGTCATTTTGCTGCGGCATTGTTATAAACATCACACAGAAGCGCCACTTTACAGGCATGCTAAGGGGACCCCGAGGCACGATATTTAAAGGAATATTTCATTTTTATTGTTTCATTTTAAGCATTATTAAAATCACTGCTCCTGAAAAAAACTTTTTTTGCATTGATCCATGTCCCCTAGGGCAGGGCCCGAGTCCCCGTACACTTTTTATGGCAATAATTTGCATATTAGCCTTTAAAATTAGCACTTTTGCTTCTTCATGTTCGTGTCCCATTAACTGTAATAGAGTTTGCGTGTTCGCACAATTTGTTTGCCTGTTCGCAAGTTCTGGTGCGAACTGAACTGGGGGGGGGGGTGTTCGGCCCATCCCTAGTGGTCGTTCATGTTGGGGATGTGGGGGTTGTACTTGCTGGTGATCCCTACCCGGCTTGTGGGGGGGGGGG
>BLSH010192609.1:262074-275725 GCA_018402905.1 Glandirana rugosa | reverse complement strand
AGGTGTTTGACCCATCCCTAGTGGTGGGTCATGTTGGAGGTGTAGTGTTCTATGTACTGTATAAAGTGTAATAGAACTTTATGATGGTCATATCTAGTGGTCGTTCATGTTGGGGGTGTAGAGTTCTACGTATGTATAGAGTGTAATAGAATTGTATGATGGTCATGCCCAATATTAAGCTTTGACTCTGCCTCCCTTGCATACATAGCTTCCCTTTTAGTTGCCCATCGTATTAAACAAAATGAAACTAATTTGTTGAAACCAAACAAATGTTTCTGTTCAGCACATGTCTACTTTTTTATAATTTATAAATGAAATCCCAAAGCTGCAGCATAATCACAATTTCATTATTTAATATTCAGCTCCAGTAGACACGCGAAGTCCACATTATCTGGAATATTTGGTCCCGTATTTGTTTATTGCAGATCTAGTTTCAGCAATCTATTCAGGTTGTGTTGTAGTGGGCGGTGGGCGAATTTAACCTTTAAGTTACATGGCTGAATTGCATTTTGTAGTCTCCAAATAGAATTTGGCTGGGTGTGGCATCTCTTTGGCCTGTAACACTGGATATACTTTGGCCTCCTACCAAAAATCCATTGGCATCAAGGCCTTTGGACTATCACGGCTGTCCTTGCCGTGAACTGTTGTCATACGGAATACAGAATGGTAGTAAACCAAAAACAGCACTACTGTCTGTAGTAACTAATGTAGTATGTATGTGTTCTGATTGTGCTTTGATTGGTTGATGAGGGCAGCCCCTCCACTTTGGTTTTCCAACATTTTTGTGGTTAAGTCCCTCGGTGTTCTCTAAGGGCCGTGTCATTGCTGCCATTCTCTGTCTGCTGGAGGATGACTCCAGCTGTCATATGTGCTTCAGTGCATGCAACAGTACAGCGCTATGGGCAGCACCTGTTATATGAGCTCTTTGGACATGTCTAGCGTGTTCGGAGCTTGAAGAGGTTAAAAGAAACTAAACGGCTGCAGTAAGTAACTCTTGACTTTTCTGCAGATGTGACCTGGGAAGCTGTAGAGCTGCTACATAACTCGCGGGTGGCAACCCTCCCCCACCGGCACCCCTCTATCCCTGGTCCCTGGGCTTTCCTGCTTCTCCTGGGAGCCCTGGAACACAACAATAACCACTGTAAGGATAGCAAGGAGGAGAAGCGTTGTTCTCTTATGTCCTCTGTAGATTTTGAACCTAGAAGTGCTCAGCTCTGAGCATTTCATGGTTCACAGCTGTCAAACTCCAGGCTGGGTAAACAGCCAATAAAACACAGACCTGTACTTGAATGGAGGGGTGGGGCTTTAGGGGTCTAATAGACCAGCCCTCAAATTTTCCATTCGCCTACTCATATTTTGCGAGTGGAAAATGATGGCTGGTGAGCGTGGGCTGCCTGGGAACGGGGGGCGATCACTGCAGGTGGGGATGAATGGGAGCCATTCTCCCAGGGGAAGAGAGCGTGGAGGAAGGGGAGCCGGCCGGGTCACAGAGTGTGGATTGCCTGTTGTAACAGCTTACATTAGAATTGCCGTTTGCTCGCTGTCACACACAGTCCCGCCTCCTGACCCGGCGCCCGTGACAGACAGAACGCCAGTCCAATGCCAGGGTGTGTTGTCTGTCACAAAAGCCAGGTTAGGAGGCGGGATTGTGTGAGACCGCAAGCGGAAGGCAATTCAAATGTAAGCTGTTACAGCGGGCAATCCCCGCTCTGTGATCCGGCTGGCTCTCCTCTTCCTCCACTCTCTCTTCCCCGTGATGATCTAGCCGCCCTCTCTTTTCCTCTGCACAGTTCACACTGAAATGATGGGTACAGGCCACACTACAATGATGGGCACAGGTGAGGCTGCATTGGTGGGCACAGGTCATGCCGCAATGATGGGCACAGGTCACACTGCAATGATGACCACAGGTGAGGCTGCATTGGAGGCACAGGTTACACTGCAATGATGGGCACAGGTCACGCTGCAATGATGGGCACAGGTGAGGCTGCAATGGTGGGCACTGGTCACGCTGCAATGACGGGCACAGGTCACACTGCAATGATGGGCACGGATGCAGCTGCATTGGTAGGCACAGGTCACGCTGCAATGATGGGCACAGGTCATGCTGCAATGATGGGCACGGGTCACACTGCAATGATGGGCACAGGTCACGCTGCAATGATGGTCATAGATGAGGTTGCATTGGTGGGCTCTGGTCAAACCGCAATGATGGTCACAGGTGAGGCTGCATTGGTGGGCACTGGTCACGCTGCAATGATGGGCACGGGTGAGGCTACATTGGTGGGCACAGGTTACGCTGCAATGATGGGCACAGGTCACGCTGCAATGATGGGCACAGGTGAGGCTCCATTGGTGGGCACTGGTCACGCTGCAATGATGGGCACAGGTCACACTGCAATGATGGGCACAGATGAGGCTGCATTTGTAGGCATAGGTCACGCTGTAATGATGGGCACAGGTCATGCTGCAATGATTGGCATGGGTCACACTGCAATGTTGGGCACACGTCATGCTGCAATGATGGTCATAGATGAGGTTGCATTGGCGGGCACTGGTCAAACCGCAATGATGGTCATAGGTGAGGCTGCATTGGTGGGCACTGGTCATACTGCAATGATGGGCACGGGTGAGGCTACATTGGTGGGCACAGGTCACGATGCGATGGGCACAGGTGAGGCTGCATTGGTGGGCACTGGTCACGTTACATTGATGGGCACAGGTGAGGCTGCATTGATGGGCACAGTTGAGGCTGCATTGATGAGCACAGGTGAGGCTGCATTGATGGGCAGAGGTGAGGCTGCATTGATGGGCAGGGCCGTCTTTAAGGCAGGGCAAAAGGGGCAGCTGCCCTGGGTCCTGTCATTGTTGTGGGGCCCAAAGCAGCTGCCTCATACTTGCCAACTATCCTGGTTTAAATTCCCTTGTCCCTTGAAGTTTTAGACCTGTGCTGTGTCCCAATATCTATTGTTGTGTACAGATGACACACCTGCAGACCCTATGTTTATATGTAAATAACCAGCATTGATATGTAAATTGCGACAGCATTCATATGTAAATAGTGGTGGCCAGCTGGACTGATATGTAAACAAAGGTGGCATTCATATGTATATCATGCCCCCCTGAGGGCATATTCACCATCACCTATACTGGATGCTGCCCACTGGGGAGACAAAGGCATGCTTGAAAGTCCACAGTGCATGTCAGCAGATGCATGAGGGTGTCATTGATAATTGATGGCACTGCTGTGTATCTGCTAAAGGGCAGCACATTTCTGTGGTGTCAGGAAAGCGACTTTGTGCTCCCCAGTCCATGGTGTGCAGGCAGTGAAGAGATGATGTGCTGTAACCTCTAGCAACCAATCTGTGGGCAGTAATGATGTGCAGTAACCTCTAGCAACCAATGAATGAGCAGTATTGATGTACAGTAATCTGTAGCAACCAAACAAGCAGAAAGCATGTGCTGTAACCTCTAGCAACTAATCAGTGAGCAGTAATGTGTGCTGTAACCTCTAGCAACCAGACAGTAAGCGGCAATGATATGCTGTGACCTCTGGCAACCAATAAAAATCACTGCTGATCTGATTCAGTAAATTGATTTTGAGTCTAGTTGCTATTTATTGTATGTCTTAGAGCAGGTAGAGAGTGAAATTGCATGGGGGGGGGCCCAAGAAAATATTTGGCCAGGGTCCAATCAATATTAAAGACAGCCCTGTTGATGGGCACTGGTGAGGCTGCATTGATTTGCACAGGTGAGGCTGAATTGATTAGCACAGGTGAGGATGAACTGATGGGCACAGATAAGGCTACGCTGATGGGCACAGGTGAGGCTGAATTGATTAGCACAGGTGAGGATGAATTGATGGGCACAGATGAGGCTACGCTGATGGGCACAGGTGAGGCTGCATTGATGGGCAAAGGTGAGGCTGCACTGATGGGCACTGATAAAGTTGTCAGTATTTATTTGTGTAACTTAATTCTGCATAAAACATTTAAGTGTCATTTCATGAGATAATTTATGAGGACGTGTTTAGGGGCGGAATTTGGGACGGGGGGGGGGGGGGGGTAGGGGTTGGGTGGGGCAACTGGTGGCGAGTAACACTTAGGGCCTGGCTAGCAGCTCAGGACTTGAAATTTTGAGCCCTGATATATAACAAATAGTAAAGTCTATAAATACAGAGCAACAACCGTGTGGTAAGACAGTCTAGGTATAGAGAATTGAAAGCAAGATCTTTTCTAGTAATGGTTGTAACAGACAGTGTTCACTTAAAGTGTAAGTTCGCCTTTAAAGAAAATCTGTAAGGTGAACTTACACTGGACCCCCTCACCATCTCACCTGGTCCCGCTAACCTGGAGTACGGCGATCACCCATTCTGACCGATCATATCGCTATTTTACCAGTCAGGGGATTGGAAATCCCTGCGACTTTCTCTCCTCTTCGCCTGTGGTGACAGGCCGGGCTAAGCGGGTTCTGATAGGTCAGCGTCGCCCATGTGACGGCGCCGACCAATTGAAATGCTCCTATGCGTACTTCCTTATGAGGTACGTATAGGAGATTGAAGCAGAGGTCCACCATTTTCTATGTTTATTAAAAGTCAGCAGCTACAAAAAGTATAGCTGCTGACTTTTAATAAACAGACACTCACTTGTCTCCCGGTCCACCAATGGGGCCAAATGGATTTTCGGATCTCTCCCCCTCCCCTCTGCGGCGCCGTTATTCCTAGTGTGAGCACCCAGCCATAACAACTAGTGGCTTCACGGCCGGGCACACACTGTGCATGCGCAAGAGGAGCGGAGCGGCACCGTGTGATTGGTCCCCAAGTCTTCTAGGACCTGTCCTGTGTTCCAGAAGACTTCAGGAGGGAGGGGGAAGGAGACCTTCAACTTCTGAACGCTTAAGGCGACCGGAACGGAAGTACCCATCAAAATTGGGTATCCGTACCCACCTCCTCCCCAAAAGCTCAGTTTCAGTATCAGGAGCTGGGGAGTAGGTCTTAAAGCTGAAGTTCCACGTTTGGGTGGAACTCGGCTTTAAGCTGCGGGGGATTTCTAAGCCCCGGATGGTGAGGCGGCTCTACGAGGTCTGCTAGCGGGTGATTGATCGCTGGGCTCCAGGTCAGTGGGACCGGGGGGTGGGGGTGAGGAGAGGGTCCAGTGTAAGTTCACCTTACAGATTTTTCTGTAACGGTGAACTTGCCCTTCAAGGAGTCACCATAACACACGTACCCACCATCCAGGAGGGAGACTAAACATGCTTACCAGAATATATGGACTCAAACAAGCATGAAGATGGAAAATACCAGGATGATGGTCAAAGGAGTGATCTCTATGGGTCTGACACCATAACTCTCCACAACGACCAGCCCTCTTGATTGATCATGGACTCCAACATTCATAAAAAACAAGAAGCCTCCACATAGTGTAAAACCATCTCTCAAATGATTTATTTAAAAAGTAGAAAACTTACATCAATTATGAAGTAACAAGCATCAATAAGACAGTAAGTCATAACCCAGATGATGTCTTTGTGGACGAAACGTGTTGGATTATGGAGATGTCTTCTTGATGCTTGTCACTTCAGAATTGATGTAAGTTTTCTACTTTTTAAATAAATTGTTTGAGAGATGTTTTTACACTATGTGGAGGCTTCTTGGTTTTTACGAATGTTGAAGTCCATGATAAATCAAGAGGGCTGGTTGTTGTGGAGAGTGTAAAACCATCTCTCAAACGATTTATTTCAAAGGTAGAAAATTTACATCAAATAGGAAGTAACAAGCATCAATAAGATATCTACCCCAATAAGTCATAACCTTGATGATGTCTTTGTGGACGAAACGTTTCGGGATATGGAGATGTCTTCTTGATACTTGTCACTTTTGAATTAATGTAAAGCGTTCTACTTTTCAAATAAATTGTTTGAGAGATGGTTTTACACTATGTGGAGGCTTCTTGTTTTTTTACGAATGTTGGAGTCCATGATCAATCAAGAGGGCTGGTTGTTGTGGAGAGTGTAAAACCATCTCCCAAACAATTTATTTAAAAAGTAGAATGCTTTACATCAATTCTGAAGTGACAAGCATCAAGAAGACATCTCCATAACTGTGATCACATAGGAATTCAGGAAAGCGCAATGACATGGAGCAGACGCATTCTAACCCGACACGTTTCGTCTACAAAGACATCATCAGGGTTATGACTTATTGGGGTGGATATCTTATTGATGCTTGTTACTTCCTAGTTGATGTAAATTTTCTACTTTTGAAATAAATCGTTTGAGAGATGGTTTTACACTCTCCACAACAACCAGCCCTCTTGAATTATCATGGACTTCAACATTCGTAAAAACCAAGAAGCCTCCACATAGTGTAAAACCATCTCTCAAACAATTTATTTAAAAAGTAGAAAACTTACATCAATTCTGAAGTGACAAGCATCAAGAAGACATCTCCATAATCCAACACGTTTCGTCCACAAAGACATAATCTGGGGTAGATGTCTTATTGATGCTTGTTACTTCATAATTGATGTAAGTTTTCTACTTTTTAAATAAATCGTTTGAGAGATGGTTTTACACTATGTGGAGGCTTCTTGTTTTTTATGAATGTTGGAGTCCATGATCAATCAAGAGGGCTGGTCGTTGTGGAGAGTTATGGTGTCAGACCCTTAGAGATCACTCCTTTGACCATCATCCTGGTATTTTCCACCTTCATGCTTGTTTGACTCATTTGAGTCCATACATTATGGTAAGCATGTTTAGTCTCGCTCTTGGGTGGTGGAGGCACGTGTCATGGTGACTCCTTGAGTGGACACTGACTGTCTGTTACAACCATTACCGGAACAGATCTTGCTTTCAATCCTCTACACCTGGCTGTCTTACCACACGGTTGATGCTCTGTATTTTTAGTTCTTCTTGTGGAACGTTCCAACCTACTACACACACTTACCTATTTGCACATTGCCATTGCACTTTATTATTTGTTCTATGGTATTATCGCCATTTACCTCCTTGTATATTTGCTTGTAATTGTTATCACATTTAGCGCTGCAGTTTTTATTTATTAGTAGATTATTTGTGTAAGATGTATATATGCCCCCCTACACTTTGTGGCCATTGGTGGCAATGGGTGGAACATGGGTGAACATTTACGTACCTTGCATTAAAGCTGCCCGTGAAATGAACAGATTATAAACACAACCTAACATGCTAAATTTGGCATGACCCTAGTGCATTGGAGTGCACTACATACAGGTGTGTTGCCTTAGTGCATTGGGGTGCCATTTAAATTATTAAACGCATTAAGGTGCCTTGTGGGAATTGACGTAAATAACGTTAAAAAAATAAATGGGCCCTTAGCTCTACAAAAAGTTCCGCATTAATGACACCAGAAGGAAACAGACTCTTGTGCCAACCCATTGCTACAACATCTACTTATGAATGACTAAGAGCAAGGGGGTCCCATCATACCAACTCGTCAGGAATGCACTGGTCCTTTCCTTTCTGCATTCAGTGGAAGTGTGTTTATTTTTCTTAAAAAAAAAAAAAAATTGAAAGAAATGTCCATGTTTTTAAATTCTCTTTCTCAATAATGCTATTCATTATTTAAAAACACCGGTCATCTTTCCAATCCCGTAATAAAAATGTATTTCCAATAATAAAAATAATAATTAAAAATGATTCAATAGCCTACCTTAAACAGTGCAAATTCTAACAAAAAAATTAATTTGCACACCTCAGTGGATATACAGCCATTAAAATAAAAATCAATTTTTTCCCTTTATCTTAGTTTATAAAACAATTAGATAAACAAAAAGAGAAAAATAAATATTTAAAGTTTAAACATTAAAAAAAAATAGAATTTTTAATATTCATGCTAACATTGGTAACTAAGTTTATAGCTAATTTAAAAAAGAAGGTGAGTAAAAAAATAAAAAAACCAAAAAACAAAAACTTTGTTTGCATATACACCTTTTCATGATAACTTTTTTTGAGCAAGAGAGGGTGAACGATTACATAAGTACTGTGCCATAAAAGGCAAAAAAAAAAAAAAAAATTATTTTGCACACCTTAGTGGATATACAGCCATTAAAACAAAATCTATAATGTTTCCTTTATCTTAGTTTTTAAAACAATTAGATAAACAAAAAGATAAAAAAAAGACATTTTTAAAGTTTGAACATTTATAAAAATAGAATTTTTAATATTCATGCTCACATTGGTAACTAAGTTTATAGCTCATTTAAAAAAGAAGATGAGTGAAAAATGTAAAAAACAAAAACTGTGTTTGCATAAACACCTTTTCATGATAACTTTTTTTGAGCAAGAGGGGAGTGAAAGATTACATAAGTACTGTGCCATAAAAGGCGAAAAAAAATAATAATAATTTGCACAGGATATACAGCCATTACAAAAAAATCTAAATTGTTTCCTTTATCTTAGTTTTTTAAACAATTAGATAAACAAAAAGATAAAAAAAATACATTTTTAAAGTTTAAACATTTAAAAAAAAACTAGAATTTTTAATATTCATGCTAACATTGGTAACTAAGTTTATAGCTAATTTAAAAAAGATGATGAGTGAAAAATGTAAAAAACAAAAACTGTGTTTGCATAAACACATTTTCATGATAACTTTTTTTTGAGCAAGAGGGGAGTAAAAGATTACATAAGTAATGTGCCATAAAAGGCAAAAAAAATAATAATAATAATAATTTGCACACCTTAGAGGATATACAGCCATTACAAAAAAAAATCTATATTGTTTCCTTTATCTTAGTTTTTAAACAATTAGATAAGCAAAAAGATAAAAAAATACATTTTTAAAATGTAAACATTTTTTTAAAAAAAATAGAATTTTTAATATTCATGCTAACATTGGTAACTAAGTTTATAGCTAATTTAAAAAAGAAGTGAAAATGTAAAAAAAACAAAAAAACAAAACCTGTGTTTGCATATGCACCTTTCCTTATCATGATAAATATTTTTGAGTGGGAGGGATGGAAGATTACAAAAGTACTGTGCCATAAAAGGAAAAATGCCAGATTTTTTTTCTTTATCTTAGTTGTAAAGGCAATTAGAGAAAAATAAAGATAATGCACATTTAAAGTTTAAAAATGTTAATATATTTAATTTTTAATATTCATGCTAACATTTTTGTGGTAACTAAACATATAGAAAATTAAAAAATGAAGATGAGGTGGCTGGATGGAAGTATTTCAAACCCCCTCCCCAGGTGTATGACCCAGTCGAGCTACCTGGACTGTAAGCAAATACCTTATTAGGTTTTCATTAATATATGTTCTTGTGAGGCTAAGACAGGGTTTACCTATTGGGGCCATTTAATGCACACGTCAGCAGTTACGCCCTCCTGACTCCTCTGGGGAGCATGAATGTTATATAGCATTAAAACCGTGTTCTTCTTTTTCTTCTCAACCATTTGTACTTTTATATTATTTTACATATCTTTAAGAAGCTTATTTTTCAGCCCTGCTGGATATGTTAGATACAACATGTTTTTGTATTTTTGTTTTAAATAAAGATTACTTAAAAAAAAAAAAAAAAAAAGATGAATGAAAAAAACAAAAAAAAAAAAAAAAAAAATTGTATTTGCATATCAACTTTTCCAAGGTAACTATTTTTTTTTTTTTTAGCTAAAAAGTGAAAGATTACAAACGTACTGTGCCATAAAAGGTACAAATTACAGATGTGTTTCCATTTATCTTAGTTTATAAAAACTATTAATATAGATAAAAATGAATATTTAAAGGTTACATCTTTAAAATATATAATATTTATGCTAACATTATTGTGGTAACTAAGTGTATAGCTAATTTAAAAAATAAAATGAGTGAAAAACAACAACAACAACAAAAAACAAAACTAGTATTTGCATATGAACCTTTTCATGATAACTAGGTGAAGTGCCAAATTACAAAAGAAAAAAAAAATCAAAAAAACAAAAACCTGTATTTCTAAATGAATGTTTTCGTACTACATAATTTTGTAGCTATTTTTTAAAAAAAAGGAGATAAACTAAAAATAATAATAAAAAAAAATCTTTATCTGCTAATGAACCTTTTCATGATAACTCATTTTGTAGCTAATTTAAAAAAAAAAGGAAATGAGTGGAAAATAAAAAAATGGAAATAAGCACCTGTATTTGTATATGAATCTTTTCGTACTACCTAATCTTGTAGCTAATTAAAAAAAAAACAAGGAGATAAACTAAAAATAATTTAAAAAAATCTTTATCTGCTAATGAACCTTTTCATGATAACTCATTTTGTAGCTAATTTAAAAAAAAAGGAGAAGAGTGGAAAATAAAAAATGGAAATAAGCACCTGTATTTGTATATGAATCTTTTTGGAATAACTCATTTTGTAGCTAATTTAAAAAGGGACGAGTGAAAACTTAAAAAAAAAATCTGTGCTTGCTTGCACATTTTGAAAAGTTAATTTTGTAAGTAATTAAAAAAATGAGGAAAGTAAAAAAAAACAAACAAACAAAAAAAAACTACTGGTTGAATTGTGAAGTGTATGATATCATTATATTAGATAATATTAAATAACCAGTTAAAATACCAGAAAGAAGATGAAATACAGAAACAATATATTTTTTGAGGGACAACTTACCTGCCGCGGGAAGGGTGGACAGAATGCCGGCAATCAGGAGGTACATGGTCATGGCGGTCCTGTACTATTATAAGAGCCCTGAGCCTGTTTCCCGAACCGTCTGTACTACATTATAATTTATTCCTGTGTGTTGGCATAGATAGACTCCGAGGAGGGAGGAGGAGATGACACGTTCCATTTAAAGTACGAAAGCTTCTCCATGTCATCAGATGGCGTGAGCGGGCAAAGCCCAGCACTGGTAAGTAAATACCATGAGATGTTGTTGTCCAGCAACTGCATTAAGAACATATCTTGCATGCCATGCGTAAAATAATGATACAGGATTTTTTTTTCCATAGACAACAATGAATGGTCAAATATCCAAACCCAATCATGTCACATTGTCTATTGGGCCAGCTTGTGCTTTACAGTAGATGTAAACCTTAACTGGACAACATTTAGCTGTGCAAATGTCTTAAGGATTTGCACAGTCAACTGTGATGTGTCCAATATGTTTATATCCTAAGATCGTCAGCTCCATCTACTGGCCATAATGCAATATTTTCCTGATTCAGATATGTAAGGAAAATATCACATTTTGGCCACTAGATGGAGCTGCTGATCATAGGAAATATACATATTAGGCATAATAAAGAGCAGGAACAGCGGGACTTTATATGAGACACAGTCTGTAAAGGAGCTATGCCTCGATCCCTAATTTAATTGGTAAACAAGGCTGGAGGTTGGGAATTTATATGAAGCATGCGAGGTGTATAGACAAAAATGTATATAATAATTAAACATTTTATTACATGATTGCATGGATATAAAAATATATTGTTAGCTCATTTAAGACAAAATCGTCTACAAATAAATGACAACAATTTGTATCCAGTATTATTTGTTATATACACATATGTAAAACACGGCCATGTGGCCTAGACCTCATTGCTTCCTCTCATACCATAAACCTTAGTCCATATGATGGCAAAATGGGAATTTGATATATGATCATGAATTACTGAAAATTATAAATTGGGCAAACGCATGATTGTACTAGTACCGGTAGTTGGTAGCTTGACGCGTTTCGTGACTTGTATCACTCTTCAGGATGACATCCCATTGGACAGTGCCATCTAGTGGTAATATGTTGAAAAACATGCTCTTTGGATAGATAGATAGATAGATAGATAGATAGATAGATAGATAGATAGATAGATAGATAGATATTAGATAGATAGATAGATAGATAGATAGATAGATAGATAAGATAGATAAGATAGATAGATAGATAGATAGATAGATAGATAGATAGATAGATAGATAGATAGAAAAATAAGATAAGATAAGATAAGATAGATAGATAAGATAGATAGATAGATAGATAGATAGATAGATAGATAGATAGATAGATAGATAGAGAGATAGATAGATAGATAGATAGATAGATAGATAGATAGATAGATAGATCGATAGATAGATAGATAAGATAGCTAGATAGATAGATAAGATAGATAGATAGATAGATAGATAGATAGATAGATAGATAGATAGATAGATAGATAGAAAAATAAGATAAGATAAGATAAGATAGATAGATAAGATAGATAGATAGATAGATAGATAGATAGATAGATAGATAGATAGATAGATAGATAGATAGATAGATAGATAGATAGATAAGATAGCTAGATAGATAGATAAGATAGATAGATAGATAGATAGATAGATAGATAGATAGATAGATAGATAGATTAGATAGATAGATAAGATAGATAGATAAGATAGATAGATAGATAGATAGATAGATAGATAGATAGATAGATAGATAGATAAGATAGATAGATAAGCTAGATAGATAGATAGATAGATAGATAGATAGATAGATAGATAGATAGATAGATAGATAGATAGAAAAATAAGATAAGATAAGATAAGATAGATAGATAGATAGATAGATAGATAGATAGATAGATAGATAGATAGATAGATTAGATAGATAGATAAGATAGATAGATAAGATAGATAGATAGATAGATAGATAGATAGATATTAGATAGATAGATAGATAGATAGATAGATAGATAGATAGATAGATAGATGAATAGATAGATAAATGGATAGATGAATAGATATATAGATGGATAGATAAATAGATAGATAGATCGCCAGCTCCATCTACTGGCCATAATGCAATGTTTTCCTGATTGAGATATGTAAGGAAAATATTACATTGGCTAAAGTAACTGTTAAGAATGCATCCGAAATTACGAATTATCCGAAGTAACGAATGCCACATCTAAATGGATGGAACGTAACGAATACCAATCCATCTGAAATTCCGAATTATTCGATGTAAAGGAATGCTGCATCTAAACAAATGGAACGTAACCAATACGAATGCATCCAAAATATCGAAATCATCCGAAGTAACGAATGCCACATCTAAACGAATGGAACGTAATGAATATGAATGCATCTGAAGTTACGAATAATCCGAAGTAACGAATGCCGATCATAACAAATGATAAACGAAAAAAAACCAAACAAATGAAATGAAAATAAACAAATTTTTCGGTAGCACGCATGTCTAATTGGCAGCAGAGTCAATGGCTCCCGCTGCTGTGTCTGAGCCAGTGAGGAGAGAGAGCCGAGAATGCCACTGCTCTTTCTTTTCCTTGAGATCTCAATCGCTATATCTATGGAGGAAAGGGAAGTGTGTAAAGACTGCGGAACACCTCCCCCTCTCTTATTGTCTATAGCAGGGTTTCTCAACCCGTGGTACGCGTACCACGGGCAGGGGGTACGCCGCGCAGAGCTGAGTGAGACTTCACTCTCGCTTCTGCTGCGGCTGCCTCCTTCACAGTCCGGATCGCCGCTGCCACCTGGAGACTGACAGTCTCTGGGCGGCTTAGCGGCGTGTGTGTGAGAGGAGGAGGGGGCGAGCGGCGCGCTGGCATAATGCGGCTGAAGAGCCCTGCCTCCGAGAGAGAGGAGTGACCGAGTCTGTGTCGTCGCCCTCGGTAACTGAGACGACGGTTAAT
>BLSH010192609.1:236302-259478 GCA_018402905.1 Glandirana rugosa | reverse complement strand
GTCCAGTCGCAAACGTAGCCCCAGGTGTTCGGAGACTCATATAACCAAGGTATTCAAGTTTTTTTTTTAGTGACCAACTAGGACGGTCTTTAGACTATTGAAGGACACCGGAAACCGCAACCGCGCGAGAATAGTCAATCGTAAAAAGGGTCGGGTCACCTGATGTCTTGTAAAGGGGGATACGATATCTGGTCACAAAGAGTTGGAAAATGCCACTTCATGGGGACCTCCAGATTTTTTTTAAGGATTCAGAGCTCTTTCATTAAAGATAACAAACCCACAGTACCAAAGACACACACACACACATTACAGTCATACAAACACTACCAAAAACAAGCACAAGTTATAGTAACATACACACGTACGACGTTACTGTCTATGTGTGTGTGTGTGTGATTTTTTTTTTGAACTTATGGAACCAATATACTCAGAGGCTTGTGGACCCCGATGCAAACGCTGACCTGGCCCCCCCCCCCCCCCCACCCGCTGATTCCACCGCATGCAAAGATATTCCAAGTGGCTAAAGAGTTTCAGAGCATTATTTACACATTGAGAGGGTAATTCAAAATATTTTGGAAAAGGGCGCTTACCCCATACACATCCATTAAGAAATATATTCCTAAAAAAATTGCTTGTGCACATGTATAATCAATTGTTAAAAATGTAAGGCAGCATGGAGGATGGGAGGGGTCGTAATTGTGATCCCTGAGACCCCCTATTGCTACGCCCTTGGATATACTGTAACAAAACACTCAATGGTGTGATTAACAGGCCAAAAGACAGTAAATAAAAGCCCATTGTTGATTTTACATACAATTAAGGTTTACATTTTGTTTTTCTTACATATACATTTTTTTAGCTCTGTAGGTAGGTCTATCCCATGACTCTGACAAGGAACAACATGGGAGAAAAAATCAGCGCAAACAGAGTATACTGAAGGCTCCCGCTCCCGCTCCCGCTATGGCAAGTAAAGTCCATCCCTAGCGCTCCGATATCAAAGTCCATCTCCTTTATCTTACACAATCCTGGTGTGCCGCAACCAGTAAGAGTTGCGTTGGAAAATGGCTCTGTGGAGTAAATATAAAACTGCATTGGTATAAAACATCACCAGTCACTAAAATATCCTAAAAAAAAGTTTTACTCTAACATATTAACATCAATTTAATAGGTTTTTTTTTTTAAATCTTTTCAAACCTGTAGTTTTCAATCAAGGGATACCTGGCATTTAAGTAATTGTAAATCTAAAATTAAATAAATAAATAAATAAGAAACCTGTCTATACTTACCTGCTCTGTGCAATGGAACCTCCTCTTTTCAGGTCCCCCGCTGGCACTCCTGGCCCCTCTCCTCTGTCCAGTGCCCCCATGGGAAGCCTCATTGATGACCTCGGATTAAATATCGACTGAACTCTGTCTGCCTTTTGATTTCGGGATTTGACCCTGACTATTCTGAACCTTGCCTGTCTGCCAACCACAAGCACCCGTTTGCTTTGCTCAGTTTGTGCCTGCCCCCCGCATGGCAGCCAGGCACTTACCCGATCTATGTCACCGGTTTTGTCCCCAGATTGGATTTGAACAGGGGCCCAGGCAATTTCAAAGACAGTCAGTGCAGAATTAAAAAAAAAAAATTGGAATTACTAACCCTCGCTCCACCGCTCCTACTAGCTTAGGGGGTGTGTATTTTCTCCATTATCTTTGCCCCTTTCTGATGATCATCTGCTGGTCGGAGTGGAGGGACTATTTCTTCAGTTCCAGGTGCATGCCCACGCGCTTCCACTCGCATGTTCTTTTGCCTTGGCTCAAGTCCCGGCCAGCCACCTGCCTGCCCACCTCCTTGCCATCCCCGGTGGAGTGATCCTTTGATTGCCCTAGATGATAACCCCTTCAAAGCCAGTGTCCTTAGTACAGTGACAGTGCATATTTTTAGCACTGATCACTGGTTCCCACAAAGTGACAAAAGTATCACTTAGTGTCCGATTTGTCCGCCGCAATAGCGCAGTCCCGATATAAGTCGCTGATTGCCGCCATTACTAGTAAAAAAAATATGTTCCCAGATTTAATTTAAGAAATCTGGCCACCTTACTTTACAACTCCTTTAACTCTCCCATTGCTAAGGATGGGAGAGTTTCGGAAGGCAGCTCTGCTGTACAGGGGCTGTAAGAAGCAGATACCACGTCAAATTCAAGTACTTATACTGCTTGCATTTAAAAAATAATAAATGTAGTGATGTAATAAATAATGATTTAGAGCTGCATTAATGCGTGTCTTTTATATCTGCCTGGAGTTCAGCTTTAAATTGTATTTGTTTAGTCTAGATTATAATAAAGAAAATGTGTACAAAATCATACCTGCTGTAGCAAATACTGTGACACATCGCGTCTCATCCCCAGTGCAGTTTTGGTAAGTACATGGTCTGTCCCCAGCAGGAACTCGGCATGATAAACAGTAGTCCCCGTTCTCTGATTGAGTCTGTGGCACTACATTCATTACAATGAAGAAGAGAGAAAGGTCAGGATACAATTGTCAGAGTAATCTAAGCACAATTTCACAGTATAACTAAATAGATTGGGGTAAGGTGAACTAATAGGAACCAAAAAGCCCCCAAGCTAATCTGATAACATGTATAGAGGTGATATCTCCCACCTCTGCACATATCTCAGGGACAGGACACATTCTGGGGATTTCTCTCCTTCATCAGTGTACTCCTAGGGACAGGACGCATTTTGGGTATTTTTCCTCCTAGGGGAGGAAAACATTACAGAAATTACTCCCCTTTATCGGTCTTCTCAGTGGTGGAACTACCAGGGTCACAAGAGTCGCAGTTGTGACCTGTCTTCTCCTAGGGGCAGAACACATTGCTGGGATTCCTCTCCGTCATCAGCATTTTCCTAGGGACAGGACATGTTTCAGGGGTTTCTCCCCTTCATCCGTGTAATCCTAGGGACCGTATGCATTCTGGGGATTCCTCTCTTTCATCAGTGTACCCCTAAGGACAAGATGTGTTACGGGGATTCCTCCCCTTCATCAGTGTACTCCTAGGGACAGGATGCATGCATCCTAGAGATTCCTCCCCTTCATCAGTGTACTCCTAGGGACAGGATGCATGCATCCTAGAGATTTCTCTCCTTCATAAATGTACTTCTAGGGGCAGGACAAATTACAAGGATTCCTCTGATTCATCAGTGTACTCCTAGGGACAGGATGCATGCATCCTAGTGATTCCTCCCCTTCATCAGTGTACTCCTAGGGACAGGATGTATGCATCCTAGAGATTTCTCTCCATCATCAATGTACTTCTAGGGGCAGGACACATTAAAAGGATTCCTCTGATTCATGAGTGTACTCCTAGGGACAGGATGCATGCATCCTAGAGATTTCTCTCCATCATCAATGTACTTCTAGGGGCAGGACACATTACAAGGATTCCTCAGCTTCATCAGTGTACTCCTAGGGACAGGATGCATGCATCCTAGAGATTTCTCTCCTTCATCAGTGTACTCCTAGGGACAGGATGCATGCATCCTAGAGATTTCTCTCCTTCATCAGTGTACTTCTAGGGGCAGGACACATTACAAGGGTTCCTCAGCTTCATCAGTGTATTCCTAGGGACATGATGCATTTCAGGGATTCCATCACTTCATTAATGCACTCCTGGGGGTGGGACACATTACAGGGATTTCTCCCCTTTAACCTCCCTCACAGTGTACTCCTAGAGGCAGCATGCAGCTCAGGGATTCCACCCCCTTCATCAGGGTTTTCCTAGGGGTAACAGAGATTATTCCCCTTCATCAGTCTGCTCCTAGGAGCAAGACACCTTACAGGGATTTTTCCCGTTCATCAGTGTACTCCTAGGAGTGGGATATGTTACAGAGACTTCTCCACGTCATCAATGTACTCCTAGGGACAGGACACATTCTGGGGATTCCAACTCTTCATCAATGTACACTAAGGGTTCGACCAGGTTATGGGGATTCCTCCTCTTCTTCAGTGTACTCCTAGGGACAGGAAACATTTCAGGTATTCCTCTCCTTCATCAGTGTACTCCTATGGACAGGAAACATTTCAGGTATTCCTCTCCTTCATCAGTGTACTCCTAGGGACGGGAAACATTTCAGGTATTCCTCTCCTTCATCAGTGTACTCCTAGGGACAGGAAACATTTCAGGTATTCCTCTCCTTCATCAGTGTACTCATAGGGACAGGAAACATTTCAGGTATTCCTCTCCTTCATCAGTGTACACCTAGGGACAGGAAACATTTCAGGTATTCCTCTCCTTCATCAGTGCACTCCTAGGGACAGGAAACATTTCAGGTATTCCTCTCCTTCATCAGTGTCTCCTAGGGACAGGACATGTTCTGGGGATTCCTTTCCTTCATCTGTGTACTTCTAGGGGAGGGAAACCTTATAGGGATTATCCCCTTCATCATTCTGCTCCTAGGGTGAGGACTCATTAAGGAAATTCCTCCCCTTCATAATTCTGGGACAATACCCATTTTGGGGATTCCTCCCCTTCACCAATGTACTCCTAGGGGCGGGACACAATGCAAAGACTCCTTTCCTTCGTCAGTCTGCTCCTAGGGGCAGATCACTTTACAGGGATTCAGTTTGCACTGCAGTCTAGACTGTTACAAATTTTTCCATCTATGGAAGCTGATGTTTTTCTACAGTATATCTAGCCACAGGTCATCTGAGTTCGATTTCGATTATCATATACCTGATAATCTCTGGATTCTCTTATCTATGTCAATGCAATATATTATTTTTTATTGAAGGCGGTTAAAGTGAGTACATTTGGCCAATGTGATCTCCTATTATGTTAGACATGGAGATACCGTTTGGCTCATGAAGGCTCTACTGTACTGTACATGAATGCATTCTAAAATTCTAAGCATCTGAAAAAAGTTGCCCCAATATGGGCAAGATTTATAAGGCTGTCTGGTATTATGACCCTTACTTTCACCGCACTGACCAGTGGCAACACTGCTTTTAATTCAGAAGCAGAGCAGCTTTGTTGCCACACCATTACAGGAAGCCATTGCTCTTCTTTAAAGGGTAAGTTCACCTTTTCAGAAAAAAATGAAAAGGTGAACTAACACCCAACATCCTCCCCATACCCCTCCTGCTCCCCACTACACTTACCTCCATGGATGATGAGCTGCCAGTGCTCATACAGGCGGTGTATCAGTCTGGAGATCCAGGACAGATCAGAGCAATCCCAATTGGTCAAAGTAGTCACGTGCTCGCACTGACCAATCACATTTGTCCTAAAGTCCTACAGAAAGAAAGTGACGAGTAGGGACCGGACCATTATATCAGCTATGTGATCACTGACAGCTCATCATCCATGGAGGTAAGTGTAGTGGGGACCCCGGGGGGGGGGGGGAGTTGAAAATCAGTTCACTTTTTCTTTATTTCTAAAATAACTTTAAGTTGTTATATTTAAACATTTTATTTGCAGGTCACACTGCAATACCAGATCTTACCAGTAGGTAACTCTACTGGTGAAATTTAAAGTGGATGTAAACCCGATTCATGAAATTTGAGCTGGCCATATCAGTCTGTAGTGTTTTGTTATCGCTCTTCTTTCTATGAAAATGCCTATGACTGTTTAAATTAAATAAAGCTACATAGAGGTAGTACTTACACACTGGCATGGGAGGATAGCAGTTACCTATAGAGCAACAGGTAGTGCTTATTTTTATTACTCCATCAGCATAAGTAAAACTTCCTTACGAAAGCACAGCCTCTTTTCCCCACAAGATCTAATGTATTTCTTCTTGCCCTTCCAACCTGTCAAAGGAGAGAGAAAACAAGATATGTCAAAGGGGTATGTGGCATCTCATACTTCAATCTGAGCAACACATTTCATTAAAGCAGAATTATTGCTGTCTGGATTCCCATTGGGGAGGTTTACTCTTACTTTCACAAGGTTTTCTTGGAACAGGAAGGGAAAGGAATTCCCCCCACTTACCATTTTACTCCACTCTGTCGTCAAAAGTGTAAAATGTCAAGTTTCAAAGAAGAAAGTAAAGGCCCACCTTACCCGCTGCCCGTGATGTTGAACACCGTTCTAATGAATAGAAACTATCCATTGAAGTTTTTTCAGAACCCGCACTTCTGAGAGTGTAGATCTCCGACTCCTCTGCTGTTCTTGGTGGGTCCATCTGGTGACCCCTATGTCACCACTCTATCCTGTAGTGACTTAGAGGTCTTCAGCAGCAACAACTTAGCGCAGTTGAGGACCAATTTAGTAGGAATTTTTTCTCTCTCCGCTGGCCAATAAGCAAGCTGTGACTGACCGCCTGGCACCCTGCTTGGGTGCCTCCATCAAGATACAGCTTTCTCCACTCTGGAACCAGGAACCTGGTATTATAGCTAAGAATCGCACCCAATAACTAGACAACACTTACTTAAAGCGGAGTTCCACCCTTTCCTTAGGTTTATTAAAAGTCAGCAGCTACAAAAAGTGTAGCTGCTGACTTTTAATAAACCGACACTTACCTGTCTCCCGGTCCAGCGATGGAGCCGCATGGAGCCTTGCTCCTCTCCCCCTCCACTCCGCGGCGCCGGCATTGCTACTGTGGGCACCCGGCCGTGGCTTCATGGCCGGGCGCACACTGCGCATGCGCGAGCGGCGCTGCGCTTTGTGATTGGTCCCGAAGTCTTCTAGGACCTGTCCTGTGTCCCAGAAGACTTCGGGAGAGAGGGGGAAGGAGACCTTCCACTTCTGATCGCCTAAGGCAACCGGGGTGGAAGTACCCCTAAAAATCGGGTATCCCCACCCCCCCTCCTCCCCAAAAGCTCTGTTTCAGCATCTGGAGCTGGGGAGGAGGACTTAAAGCGGAAGTTCCACTTTTGGGTGGAACTCCACTTTAAGTGCAAACTGGAACTGACTTTATTGGAAATTCACACAGAATATATACCACACAAAGTCAGGTAGGAGCTTGATCACATTACCCTAAACAATGCAAAATGTAAACAGCAATAGCAGTACATCTAATGAACAGCTAACATAAAAATAAACAGTTATCTAATTAAACAGTAAGCTAATCAACATAAACATATAACATCCCACATTAGTTTGGTAATGAGGTGAAGTGGACACAATACTAGCAGATAAACAGAAACAATAGGTGACTCAATTAACAATGGGAATTCACACCTAGGATGCACACAATGGGGAAATTATACCATGAGAGAAAGACACCTTAGTAAAAAATTATAGCAGGAGACCCCAGCATCAGGCCGTTTTGAACTGATTATGTTAACTTCTGCTCTAGAGGGGAGTGGGGGTAAGTGAAGCAGTCAATGCTGGTTTGGACACAGAGGTCCCAAATCTGTATCCAGGTCCTAGCTCCCAGAGCCTGTGTGTTTTTCGGGGAGACATGGACCCGAATCTGAAGCAAAACCACTCCAATGATCTACCAGGCACACACCGCCCAAAGAATGAAGCCCCCTTAAAATTCCCAACCAATCCAGGGCCATAGTCAATAGGCACGAGGCTACCCTACAGTCCCCTCTGAAAGCCCCTGTTCCAGTTGGGTCTGTAACACAAGCAATCTACCAACTTTAATTTCAGCTGTGCCCCTAAAAATTCCAAATTACAACGGCAATCATCAGCAGTGCCAGTCAAAGGTCCACATCGGACGTTCCCCCACCTTCTGAAGCAGTGGGTCTTCCTGGAGGGGCCATTTCCTCAGGTCAAGCTTTTGGTGACTTTGAAAGTTTGCAGGCCAGGTTTTTACTATGGACCTTTTAGAATACTAATATATTATAGGTTTCCTATTGGAAGGTTTAAACTTTGGATGGCAAACTGCAGTGACTGAAAGCTGAGGGAGAAGCACCAATGTTTAACTGGCCAACATGACTATCGTCAATTACCTTCAAACACTATACACCAGCTTTCAGTCATGAATGATTGAAACGCATCAAAGCAGCCTACCTCCCAGTCACTGTTGTACTGTACATTGAATTTCACATGTCCTTGGGGTCTCACAAGTCGGATCCCAAGTTGCAGAAGTGTGAAAGGAGCCTAAGTGTTTCAAGATAGCTGATCTATCTGAGAGGGAATACTGATCAACAGTTGATCAGGGAATACTGATCAAAAGGGGCAGACTCGATGGACTACTCAGTCTCGATGGACTACTCAGTCTTTTCCTGCCGTCACTTTTCTATGTTTCTATGTTTCTATGTTTTCCCAAGATTGTTAAAAGCTGTTTTTCCACTTACCATCTCTAGTAGATATATAAATTGCTATACATTCAGAATTTGCAGGGCACGTGATCGATTCTCCTTTACAGGCGTTCTCCCCTTCACACTCAGTACAGGATAAGGAGAATCCTGTAAAATAAATGAGACATTACTAATAGCAGAAATAATGCATGACAAAATCAGAAGCTATGACTCTCTACTGAGCTGATAACCAAAAATAAAGCAAAGAGCCTACGTACATTTTGCTTTTGATAATAGCATCTGGTTTTAATGGTTAACTCCTGGGTAAAAACCATCCCCACTCCTTTCACCTCCCCTTGTCAAATGTTTTTAAAAATTCAAACAAGTATAGCTTAATTCTACTGTAGGTGTCTTTCACATGGCCATGTGATGGTCATGTGATGAGCTTGGTTCTCTTTAGCTTCAAGCAGTAGATGTTCTTCAGCGCTGTGTGAGTGCCATTCTGTGCAACAATAGACTGGGAGCCCAGAGTGCATGTTCAAGCTAGCTCAGGGGGTGGGTCACTGACAACCCAAGCTTACCAAAAGGGGTTGGATGATGCTGGTGTCATTCGACCCAAAAGTGGGGCATAAACCATTAATAGAGGAGAATGTAGAGGGCAGCACTGGTGTGTGGAAAGGGTGAGCAGTGCATAAAAATTATTTTTACACAGGAGAGAGAAGTAATACATTTTTATTTTTCAAATTTGGACTTGGGATTTAAAGCAACCCTATCAGGTTGAAAAAAATCCTTCTGAAAGCTCTCCACAGTAGAAAAGTTGTTATAGTTACTTTCTTGCTGGCACATGCTCCCTCCAGTACTGCAGCCTCTGTAAGACTGTTTGGCTTTCATTACTTCTAGGAGTGTCAATGCCATGGCCCTTGTTGTATGTCTTGGTTCCATCCTCCGAAACCTAAATCACCACCATATTCTAGTGATGTATGTGTTTGATGATAGCACCACAGCAATCTGCAAGGTCCTTTGTCAACAATCTATTGCCCCAAACACAATCACACGATTTCATGTGTAGCACCCCTTAACCCCCTATACATTTTTAGGGACCTCCACAGGTCAAAGGCATTGACATTTCACTTTAGGGTAGGATTCTTTACCTGTAGTGAGGACGTGAACAGATGGGCACCATTCACTTCTGGACAATTAATCGTTTTTATCAATGGCCAACTAACTCCAGAGAAAGAATGTTAAGGCACAGTACACCCAAAAGAACATCCAAAATAACTCCAAAAAATCCTACATAGAGCAGATACAAAAAAGGACCTTCAAGCCAGACCCACACTTTGTATTCTCCCAGCTATAGATATTTGTAGCACATGAACCCTCTGGATGAGCCACCAGACTTCATACAGTGTTCGAGCATTTACCCTGTTCTTTGGAACTCTGAAGTTTCTCCCTGGTGAAATCCAGGTTCCCAGGCAGACCCTCTGGCAAGGCTGAGCTTGTAGGCCCCAAAGCACAGGCCAACTTTCTTCTCAAGGAAATTTTCCCCAGGCAGCAGGTTGAACAACTGCACCCTTGCTCTTCCCAGGCAAAGGCTAGGCAAGGGAGCTTGCAGACTGCCTCCCCCACCCTAATCATTATACCCTTTCCCAGTGTGCATTACTGGCAATAAACCTCCTTGTGGATGGCCAGGGAGAGATAGATATTCATAACTCAGGTTATCGGATCCTCCTACACTATGGCCGTGGACCCTCCCCAGCTGCAGGAAGACTCAATAACCAGAGCCGAGGGGAAGCTAACAGAAAGCAGTACTATCAATTTAGCTTAGTCTGACTACAGCCTATCAACACTAACCTTAAAGTAGGGACACCACCACTTATGGCATGGTCCCTACACTAGTGTAAAGTGGAAGACGGCCTTCAAGTATGTTTATGAGCAGAGACATGAGCACTGGAAGCAGCAAAAACATGCACCAAATATGCAAAATGTGTGCAGACTGTACTCCAAGAACCGAACCAGGTCAAGACCACAGGGCAGACAGCACAGCCTCCATGCTTATGGCTTGGTCCCCACACAAACACATGTAGCACTGTCCCCATAGGGCTTGCTGTGTGTTGACTTATTAAGCCTCCCTCTGATTACTGCAGACAGTTGCTGGGTGTTTTTCACATATCCCCACTTACTCCCGTTTGTTTGTTACTCAATAAACAGTCCAGGATATTTGCTTTTTTTTTATATTTATTGTGGAACTTGGATGGGAGAAGGGAATAGTGGGATACTCCAACTGAACTATTCACAGTAGATAAGAACAACTTTCACTTGGCCTCACCAGAGTACTTGTGGAAGCAGACACATTGCTTTTACCATACAGTAAATTGTATGGAAGAATTAAGTCTTCTTTCTCTCCCTAGCAGCAGACTTGATGCAACTACTTTATCTTCAGGACACTATCTAGCATCCCCTTGGCTGACACCCATCCACTGATTCTTCTAGCTGAAGGGATGGCCCTCAAAGGACAGGCCCCATGACACAGATCTGTACTCACAGTGGGCAGAATTAGATCCTTGCTGGTGTCTCCCTTCCAGTCAGCTCTGTAGGACCTCTGGATTCAGCTTCTCTCTGACTTTCAGGCCCTCAGGTTGACTACCCAAGCCCGCATGCCAACTGCTACAGAGGAGGGGCAGCCGCTCAGGGAACACACTTAACCCCTAGATCTCCCCCTGCAGGTTAACCCCTTCACTGCCCATGACATTTATACAGTAATCAGTGGATATTTAAATTTATGATCGCTGTATAAATGTCATTGGTCCCAAAAAAGTGTCAAAATGGTTCGACATGTCCGCTGCAATATCGCAGTCCCCATAAAAATCGCAGATCGCTGCCATTACTAGTAAAAAATAATAAAAAAATAAAAACCCCAGAAATTAATTCTCATCATCTGTAAACACGGCCACTTTTGCGCAAACCAATCAATTAACGCTGATTGCGATTTTTTTTTACCAAAAATATGAGGAAGAATATAAATCGGCCAAAACTGATGAAAAAAATGTTTTTTTTATTTTTTGGATTTGCATTTTAAGAAATTTGTTTTGTTTTTGCAAAATTGTTGCTATTCTTTTGTTTATAGCAGTCATCAGAAATGACGCAGAGGGGATCAAATACCACCAAAAGAAAGCTCTATGTGTGGGAAAAAAAGGACGCAAATTTTGTTTGGGTACAACGTCGCACGACCGCGCAATTGTCTGTTAAAGCGAGGCAGTGCCAAATCGCAAAAAGTGCTCTGGTCCTAACCTGGGAAATCCTTGCGGGGCTGAAGTGGTTAATGGCTGTGTGTTGAGTTATTTTGAGGGGACAGCAAATTTACACTGTTATACAAGCTGTACGCTCACTACTTTACACTACACTACTTCACAAAGTGTCATTTCTTCAGTGTTGTCACATGAAAAGATAGAATAAAATATTTACACAAATGTGAGGGGTGTACTTACTTTTGTGAGATACTGTATATTTATTTGATGTTTCTAAGGCATTTGCACATGTATCTAGTACACTTGTTGTGAATGAGTGTGTTTGATATTATTAGCCCTATTATACATAATGGTTTGTTTATGACTTAAAGGCACAGCGCAACAATATTTCCATTTTTAAAGACCAATCACTGTTGTTCTCTGTCCTTGTGCAGGGTGATTGGTCTTGTCTCCTCCTGTAGTTTTCTGCAGACAGTCTGTAATGGGAGGAGCTGCTAGGCCCCTCCTACAGCTCTACTCTCTGCACAGTGATGATGTCATTGCTACTTTTACAAAGCAAGATTTCGGTTTGCAAAGGCATTTGATGCACACAAAGTGGATGTATATCTTTGTATTGAAATGCATTTAAATGAACAGATTTTTTTTGTTGTTTTTTTTTTAAGTCCAGCTTTTAGAGTCTCCAGGCTCCAGGCTGGGGAAGGGAGGGGATTTGCATGTCTCCGTACAGCGTAATCTCAGCGCTGTATCCATCTTAGTTCATGCCAAGGCATTTATTTTTCCACTCTTGACAATTTCTGGAAGCACTCTGGATAATCTTCTCTTTGCTATGTCCTCATGCAAGTGTTACTAATTGAATCTCATTTCTACTAGGAGGAGGAGTGTTACTGACAAAGCTCGGGAGTTTTCTCAGGGAAGGGGACTCTGAAGTTTCCTACACTGAAATATGCAATTAATTAAGAGTTGACTCGTTTCCGATTATGCAGGAGAGGAAGAGTCAGATTCTCTGCACGACCTAGAGTGAAATGCTGAGCAAACAACACTATGTTCCTTTATTCAAGTAAGGAACGGAAAGCCTCTGACTCACCAACCACGGGAGATAGCAACATTATGTAACCAGGGCTGGACTGGGACAAACATTTGGCCCTGGACTTCATCCAGACTGGCCCAGGGCACATCAGGGCAAAGGGCACAGGACACATCAGGGTACAGCACATCAGGGCACAGTACATCAGGGCACATCGAGCACATCAGGGCACATTAGGGCACATGGAGCACATTAGGGCCCATCAGGCACATTAGGGCCAAGCAGGCACATTAGGGCACATCAGGACATATCAGGGCACATGGAGCACATTAGGGCACATCAGGCCACATCAGGGCACAGTGGGCACATTAGGGCACATCAGGGCACAGCGGGCACATTGGGGCATATCAGGGCACATGAGGCACATTAGGGCTCATTAGGGCACATCAGGGCACACCAGGCACCATCAGGGCACAGCAGGCACGTTAGGGCACATCAGACACATAAGGGCACATCAGACACATAAGGGCACATTAGGGCATATCAGGGCACAGCAGGCACATGAGGGCGCATCAGGCACATTAGGGCACATCAGGGCAGAGCGTAACATTAGGCACATTAGGGCACAGTGGGCACATTAGGGCACATCAGGGCACAGCGGGAACATCAGGCACATTAGGGCATAGCGGGCACATTAGGGCACAGCGGGCGCATCAGGGCACATTAGGGTACATCAGGGCACAGCAGGCACATGGGGCACATTAGGGCACACCAGGCACCATCAGGGAACAGCGGGCACATCAGGGCACATTGTTTACCAGTATATTTTTTGCAGAGTAGCGTGGGAAGCGGCTGTGTATTAAGTTCTCTGTTAGTCATGTAACGCTGCTCCCCGGCGGCCCTGCCCCCTCCTCTCTCCTCGTCCATCCCAGGTGATGTCACAAGCAAATTGGAATGGACGAGAGAGGAGGGGGTGGGGCCGCCGGGGAGCAGCGTTACATGACTGACAGAACTTAATACACAGCCGCTTCCCGCGCTACTCTGCAGCTGAATCCCAATCTACCTGTCAGGCATCAGCTGACTGGCGGTGATTGATGGGGAGATCGCTGAGAGGACGAGGCCAGCCTACTGAGCCATCGGCCCACCGGGAAACTCCCGGTAGTCCCGATGGTCAGTACAGGCCTGGATGTAGCACTGCTTGAATCTTCGTACCCAGGCTTCCCACTGATAAATCCACAGCCAGTTATATGGTATTTCCACACAGCCAGGTGCACTCACTCTTCTGCTCGATGCCTCCAATGACCAGTGTAAAGGATTTATTTTTATGTTTTATTTGGATAGGAGAAGGGAATTAGTAGGATACTCCAAATGAACTATGCACAAGCAAGGCCAACTCTCTCTCTGTAGAACTGTAGAGTAGATTATCTGCTGAACCATAAAGCATCTGTATGGAAGAGCAAGTCCCTCTGTAGCGGAAGAGACTCAGTGGACTTTAAGTCTTCAAGACAATATCCAGTGGCCCCTTTAGGTCACACACCCAGTATGCTGACTTCTAGGACCAGAGGGGGATTTCAGCAACACACACAGTCTCAGGGATCCCTTCAGGGGTCTGTACTCACAAAATGTCCCGGGACAGCTGGTAGCCTTCTTCCAACTTCCAAGCTACACTCTATACCAGTGACGTAAGACCAGATCCATAGACTTTCTCCCTCAGTTAGCTTGCACAGGAACCCTGGGTTAAGTGACCAGATTTTTAAAATGAAATCCGGGGACATGTTTTAATTTTACCAGTAATGGTGGCAATCAGCGACTTATATTGGGACTGCGATATTGACACTTTGTGGGAACCAGTGACACTAATAAAGTGATCAGTGCTAAAAATATACACTGTCACTGTACTAATGACACTGGCTGGGAAGGGGTTAACATCTAGGGCAATGAAAGGGTTAAATGTGTGCCTAACAAGTGTTTTCTCACTGTGGGGGAGCTTGCTTTTACTAAGGGAAGGCACACATTCTTGTCCCAGCTGCCATGTTATGTGACACACTGTGGCAGTGTAATGCCAGCCAGAGCCATGATAAAGTGCACGCTGCCTGTGAGCTATGATACCATCCATTATGCCAGAGAGACAGACACAGTGCAATGTAGTCTATTCACAGACACCCCCAAAGCACAAAGTGTTGAAGCCTTGAAGGCACTGGCAGCCCCATGATCGGATCCACTTCCCCTCTGTGCCTGCTGCTGGACACTATCAGCTGAGCTCAGCTGCCTCTGTCCACCACTGCCCCCCTCATAGCCCCCACTACTACTGAGTGGGGAGCGGAACTGAGGAGAGGAAGGCAGGTGGTTGGCCGGGACTTGAGCCAGGCAGAAGAACATGTGAACAGGAATTACACCCCCCAAGCTAGTAGGAGCAGCAGAGTGAGGGTGTGTAATTCAGTGTCTTTGAAATGGCTTGGGCCCCTGTTCAAATCCAAACAGGGGACAAAACCGGGGACAGATTTGGTTCGGGGACAGTGTCCTCAATCCGGGGACTGCCCCCTGAAACCGGGGATGTCTGGTCACCCTACCCTGTGTTGTAGCTTTCAGTCTTCAGGCCCTCAGGCCAGGCACCTGAGGTCGCATGGACGCCTTTGCTATGGAGAGGAAGCCGCCTCCTCCCCACCTGAACCTCTCTCTTCAGAGGTGGGCTGGACTGGAACCCTGAGCCCATGTGTTCCTCAGACTTAAATACAGGCACCCAGCATTCCTTGGGGCACATCACCTTCTAATTGGCCACGGCTGTATCTGCATCCATGCTCTCACCTGCTAGGTTTCCTCCCACTGCCCAATATGCCTTCTTGCTATTGGATCCGTGTGAAACATCTAGACAACATGAGCCGCACACTGAGCAGACCTCACTAATCAATCACTGCTCTCTTCACTGCTCTCTGTTAAGCAGACAGCACCTAAATGCTGAAAGTTACCCAGTTGTTACTTGCATCAAAGAAGAATTCTGGCTATATTATATGTAGTTACATTGGTCCAGCTTGGAAGCTGAAAATCCCTGTAGTAGACTCTGTAGTAGACACTGTTACTGCACCGATACTATAGTGATCTCCACTTGACCAGCTCGATGCATTGGAAACACACGAGGTCGGTCAGTAATTACGGGCACCATTCAGGGAACACTTAGCACTTTCTGAATGATTGCAATTCTTCCTCTGATTGGACAAGGCGGAAAGCACCCTGCCTCTCTGCCTCATCCAGTCAGCATTCATTTAGAAAATGCAAAGCAATCTTTGAATGGCACCCATTCTGAGTGGGTGACCTCCTGTGTTCAGTATGTAGGAAGGTGCTTCCAAGGGTTAAAGTTTTTCTTTTTCTGTTGTGCTGACTCATGATCTGGGTTCATCAGGTCAACTGTGTTATTTGTGCAACTAAACAATGTAGATATGTGTGCTTTGTCAGGTTGACCCACTATGTTGGTGGATCTGAGAAGGAAGGGTTAACTCATTTTATCAGAAGGTTACCACCAACTTCAGGCTATACCACATAAATAGGGGCTCATAAATGCCACAGCGAGTGCTGGAGAGTTCCGTCCTTCAAAATGTAGCCTTTACTCTGTCGGACCGAGCCCCTATCTCAGGGGCCCAGACAGGGCTTCCTTCGGGGTTAGGAACCTGAGGACTTACATGGATTTATTGCTAATAGTTATGGACTTACTGCCTTTTATTGGTTAATGTCAAATCATGAACTTTAAGGGATTACCCGCTGACTCTGTGGATTATCTGCCTAAATGGACTGTTACCTCTAAAGGACTAATTCATGTATGACTACCTCATTGGCATTTAGAGAACTCTATAGAGCAGGGGTGCCAAACTCAATTTCATTGCAGGCTGCGTCAGCAGTATGGCTGCCCCCAAAGGGCCAGTTGTATCTTGGGCGTGCTATGTAAAGACTGCAGAACTCAGAATCATGGTATGTACAGAGTGCAGAGTTCAGGAGTGTGTTATGTACAGGGTGCAGGATCCAGGAGTGTGTTACATATAGAGTTCAGGGGTGTGCTGTGTAGAGTGTGCAGGGTTTAGGGGTGCGCTATGCACAGTGTGCATCCCCAACCCCCTCCCTGAAGCTTCCTTGCATCTCTCTCTCTCTGCCACATTCTGGATGCAAAACTGGGTGTGAGGGCCACATGATGAGGCAGGAAAGCCGGATTTGGCCCGCAGGCCTTATGTTTGACATATGTGCTAGAGAGGAATGTGTGGGAAGATGTTGTTTAAGAACTTTTCCTTACCCTACTACTTCAGTAAAGGTCCTTTGTTGTTCCTTTAATCTGCCTGGTCTGAAGTCTCTACTAAGGGTTGCATGCATGGTGTATCAAAGAACAGGAGTAAATTCTCTTTTTTTTCCCCCAAGAAAATGTAACCTAAGCAGGTCAAGAAAAGAAACAACGTCAGACTTGGCAAATATTAGCCAAAATCACTTGGATCATCCCTACAAATGAATGACAGAAAAAAACATTAAGAATAAGGGAATACAATGCGTGGGTTAAAGATCTTTGCAGGATGCCTTTCACGTTAGTTATCTTTCAAAATGCAGAAGTGCTTAGCTAGAAATCTTGGCAGAGCAACAGGTCGTCGCAAATTCTCCGAGACATAAAAGTTACAGTAAAGTTTCTTACTGGTGGCCACCAAGGTGGAGAAGATGCAGGAGAATAGAAGAACGATGCTCCCCATGATTGCAGAAGAGGATGAGGAGGAGATGCTGGACTTGTTGACTGTCCTTTAATTGTTTTCAGGGCGTTGGCTTCTTGGAGTGATGTATTCAGCAAGGGGAGTGCACAAGAGGCAACAGGGAGTGAAATGGTTTTTCCAAGTTAGTGTGGTTGGTATAATTTCTGGGGAAAAGGGGAGAGGGGGGTTTGCTGAAAGTGGACTTAGCATCAGATATGGGTTTTGGTAATAAGTGCATGCATGCTACATAATGACTAAAGTGTAACATTTCCATGTATTTGTAGCGCCCCCATAGTGTAGGTGCTTTTACTTTGTAGATTTTTGGTAGGAGAGGAAAAATCTAGTCAGGTCTGACTGTAAGTGCAGGCCTGAATGTTTTGATCTGGGCTGGGGAGTGGCTCAGGGGAGGGGCTGGAGATGGAGGGAAGGGACACTTCTTGGAGATTTCCTCCCCTTGAACTGGGAAAGCTCTAGAAGGGGGATGGATGAGAAGGTGTCACTTCCTGATGTATGACAAGGAGCCCTGACCAATCCACAGGCTGTGTTGGCAGGGGGCAGGCCTCCGTAAATACAGCAATCTGCCAGCATTTGTCAGGAGAGTTCGGGTGGAAGAGATGAGGATGTAGCTGGAGCTGTGGATCAGGCCTCACCTGGGAGGGGATCCCCCAGTCTGGGGAGGTGAACCTGAGGCCTGGGGCTTGGGTGCAGCCTGAAGCGTGAGTCGGCTGCTGAGAAGCAGGAGAGCAGCTGAGTTCTACATGAAAGGAGACTCTTTAACCACTTCAGCCCCGGAAGGATTTGCCCCCTTCCAGACCAGAGCCCTTTTTGCGATTCGGCACTGCGTCGCTTTAACTGACAATTGCGCAGTCATGCGGCGTTGTACCCAAACGAAAATTGTGTCCTTTTTTTCCCACAAATAGAGCTTTCTTTTGGTGGTATTTGATCACCCCTGCGTCATTTCTGATCGCCGCTATAAACAAAAGAAGAGCGACAATTTTGCAAAAAAACCCAAATTTCTTACTTTTTGCGAAGATACAAATCCAAAAAAAAATAATAAAAAAACATTTTTTTTCATCGGTTTTGGACGATTTATATTCTTCCTCATATCTGTGATAAAAAATCGCAATCGGCGTTTATTGATTGGTTTGCGCAAAAGTTGCCGCGTTTATGGATGATGAGAATTCATTTCTGGGGTTCTTAATTTTTTTTTATTTTTTACTAGTAATGGCAGCGATCTGCAATTTTTAGCCGTACTGCAATATTGCAGCGGACATGTCGGACCATTTTGACACTTTTTTGGGACCATTAGCATTTATACAGTGATCAGTGCTATAAAAATGCACTGATTACTGTGTAAATGCTATTGGCAGTGAAGGGGTTAACCTGCAGGGGGCGCTCTAAGGGTTAACTGTGTTCCCTGGGCGTGTTCTAACTGTCTTAGTGTTTGACTGGCAGGGGGAGGGGAGTGATCACAGCTTCCATATAGAGGAAGGCTGTGATCACTTCCTTCCCCCTCTAACAGAACGGAGATCCATTCTTTCACTCTGACGGTCGGCAAGCGGTTAAAGAGACCACCAAATAGTCTGTGAGTCCCAACCACGACACTACCTGCCTGGAGTTTGCATGTTCTCCCTGTGCCTGCATGGATTTCCTCCAGGTACTCCAGTTTCCTCCCACACTCCAAAGACATGCTGGTAGGTTAATTGTATCCTGTCTCAATTGGCCCTAGTGTGTGAATGTGAGTTAGTTACCTTAGATTGTAAGGTAGAGCAGCCCCCAGGCAACAGGGAGGGTCAGTAAAAGATGGAGGGGCTGAGGGCAAGCTCTCAGCTCAGTTGAAAGTACTCTATGGGCTTCTGCCTGGTGGAACATGAAGGCACTGAGGCCAGGGCAGCTGCCCCCAGGTTTCCATGAATTTATGGACAGTTTGTAAAAATAGGGCTTTTTTCTTTGCCGTAAATGTCTGTGAATGAGCAATGAGTACCCATAAAAAATATGGCTGTAGGCTTTGAAAGTGTGCATGTGCAGTTCCAAAGCCTGCCAAAAGCTGCTCCTTGGGCTGGGTGGCAGGGTGGGTCTGGCAGGGGTGCGTGCCTGCACTGTGGATGGTCTCAGGAGCTGGGGGGAGTGGAATGGGTCTCTCTTGTCTTTCTCAGGCACTCACGATGCCTGCTGCTGCCCAGCCCTAGCTCTTGACTGCTTGCTCATGAGTGTGCTCATTAGAAGGTCTGTCCATCCATCATTCACAGTGATGGTAAATGCGTTGCAGGAAGCAATGTGGAGCAGTCTCTAGGGGCAAACTGAAGCAGTCTCTGTCTATGGGGGTAATGGTAGCAGTCTCTCTCTCTCTGGGATTGGTTGACTTAGGCATTATGTGGAACAGTCTCTCTGGGGCATTATGTGGACCAGTCTCTCTCTCTCTCTCTCTGGGCTTGGCTGGGGGGCAATATGGGAGCAGTCTCTCTCCCTCTCTCTCTCTCTGGTCCTGGGACAAGATTGTCACCCTATGACAGGAATACAGGGAGCAGACCATTGTCACCCTATAACAAGTTGAGAAAGTTTTCACCTTTCAACTGAAAGTTGTCAGCCTATAACCGAGTTGTCATCCTAAAATGAGCACAGAAAGTTACACAGTAGAAAACTATTGAGACATGAATCACAATGTGGCACCACATCCAAATATAGGTAAAAAGAAAAACACAGGGTGATCATGGACTTTGGTAACCACCAGTAGACGAAAATGTAGGAGAGAGCACTCAATTGAATAAAAATCCAAATTAGTTTTAACATCATTATAAAAACCATGTAAAATCAGAGAATTGATTCAAGACAGGTAAGTACATAATATAAACATTTGATATTGTCCCAAATAGGTAAACAACCTATGTGGGCACAAAATGACCTGTAGGTATGCCCATAGATATGGTGAGCTTGCAGCTGGTATTACAGATGATCCTCCATATCAGGGTCCCACAGGAAATCAAAGTACCAGGGGATCTCTATGCGTTTCGCTAACAGCTTCCTCAGGGAATCCTATTAGTACTGAGAAATGCAGTATACATTACAATATGCAAATACGTGTATAGATTTCAAAAATTAATTATACATCCACATCAAAAACAGGTTAAATTGCAGGAAATAAAAACGTTTGGCGCTAACTCAAAAACTTTCTAAGAGTGACAGCTCTATACAATCAATTAGTTCATAAATAATGTTTCACAAAAAAAATCAACATAATTGGAACATTATTTATGAACGGAATGATTGTATAAAGCGGTCATTCTTAGAAATTTTTTGAATTAGCGCCAAACTTTTTTATTTATTGTAATTAAAGTACAACTAAAGGCAGCATACATATTTTAGTAAATCCTCATATGAATACCTGAAAGTTACACAGGGTAATAAACATAATAACTGAAATTATTCTTTTCCTACCATGTAGCTACAAGTGTGGTCTGTAATTTCCCATTCATTTCTTCTATGCTATACACTGCTAGAGATGATGGGAGGAGTTCAGCAGAGCAGAGCAGAGGTTAGATGTCATTTCCTTTCAGTGAAGAGGCTTGTCTCTCCAACAGACCTCCAGCTTTCTATGGTGCTCAATCTGTTTTACATAACACACACCCATCTACCAATCAATAGCTGGGTGTGTGCTATGTAAAACAGTACAAGTCATTACAGGTTCATTTCCACACAGATCTGTCTATTAATCAGTGTGCTTCTCCCTGCTTGCTCTCCTCTGGTAATTTGTAAACTGGCAGAACAAAATCCAACCTAGGAGCTGGCTGTATAGACAAAAGAGTTGGCGGGCAAAGACGGGACATAGGTGGGAGTGGGTGGGGCTTCACGGGCCGATTGTGGGTGGAGCCTAATATGGACTTGTATGCAGAAGGGATGGCTGAGATTTCTATGGATATAGGAGCCTCTCCCCCAGTGATGTCAGGACGTTTCTGCAGAGAGAGATAGATGCAAATGGGGACAACATGTGTTCTGTTCAACGCAGGCAATTCAAAAACCAGGAAGTAAAGTTGGCACCTCACTAAAGGAAGTGCACATGAGAGCAGGGGACAAGGTAGAGATCTCACCATCCTTACTGCTTTTTGCAAAACAATCAGTGACATGTTTAACAGACTGTATAGGTGCATAACATATTGATTTCTTCATTTTGACCATAGTTCTTCTTTAACATTTAAGGTGGTATATTCATTTGAAAAAAGGGCAGCTCAACTCACATTGTTTGCACGTGTATATATATATATATATTTTTGGCGCCACCCCTTGTTATTTAACCGCTTGCCGACCGCTGATCGGCAATTGACGGCGACAATGTGGCTCTGTAACGCAAAACGCCGTCATACGACGGCGGCCGCGATACAGAGCCACTGTGAGCGCGGCGCTCACTGTGTTCGGGGGGGCCAGGGAGCGGGTGCGGCGGCTTCGATTGCCGCCGGCCACCCGCGATGCCCCCCCCGGAGTGAAGGAGCGGAGGTCCGTGTATGTAAACCCCGCTCTGTGTGAGGGGGAAGGGCTGTGATCACAGTCTTCCTGTACATGAAGGCTGTGACCACTTCCCTTCCCCAGATAGGCAGTCCCCCATACAGTTAGAACACGCCCAGGGAACATAGTTAACCCTTAGCGCGCCCCCTGCAGGTTAACCCCTTCACTGCCAATGACATTTACACAGTAATCAGTGCATTTTTATAGCACTGATCGCTGTATAAATGCCAATGGTCCCAAAAAAGTGTCAAAATGTTCCGACATGTCCGCTGAAATATCGCAGTACCGCTAAAAATCGCAGATCGCCGCCATTACTAGTAAAAAATAAAAAAAAAATAAAAACCCCAAAAATGAATTCTCATCATCCGTAAACGCGACCACTTTTGCGCAAACTAATCAATAAACGCTGATTGCGATTTTTTTTATCGCAAATATGAAGAAGAATATAAATCGGCCAAAAACGGTGAAAAAAAATGTTTTTTTATATTTTTTTTTTGGATTTGTATTTTAGCAAAAAGTAAGAAATTTGGGTTTTTTTGCAAAATTGTCGCTCTTCTTTTGTTTATAGCGGCGATCAGAAATGACGCAGAGGTGATCAAATACCACCAAAAGAAAGCTCTATTTGTGGGAAAAAAAGTACGCAAATTTCGTTTGGGTACAACGCCGCACGACCATGCAATTGTCAGTTAAAGCGACGCAGCGCCGAATCGCAAAAAGGGCTCCGGTCCTAAAGCTGGAAATCCTTCCGGGGCTGAAGTGGTTAACTATACACATCAAAAACAGGGTTTATTATGTGTGTTCCTCATGGGACAGTAAGACTGGATATCAAAACAATATTTTTGTACTCATGATACATATTTGAGTGCTCATGGGTACTTACCCAGATTACAATGGGAAACATGGAATGCCCAGCCCCATACCACAAGGAGAGACAGGAGAGCAGTGCATAGACAGCCCCAGAACAAGAGTGCATCGAATGTACTTCAGCCAAACAAAGGAACTTGCCATAAGGTAAAAGCATACACCTGGCAGATAAACAACATGTGTATACATGTCTGTTGTACATTTTGAATAGGGGTAAGTGGTGCAGCCACCATTGTTTCATAAGCATGTAGCAGCATATAGGTAAGTATATATTCATTTTTTTCCTCTATGTCCACATGGGTGGTTATATTTACATACCTACCATGCATAGAATTTGTCTTAAGGAGCGGGACCTGGAGTGATGTCAGATGTTTTTATATGATATTCTAATCAAGCCATCCTCTGTGGGTAAATGATCCCCACATCTCATGTGTCCGCTGGGGGTATAGGTATAGGGTGTATATATTAATAGCGACTCCCCCGTACCAAAAAGGAGAAAAAGGGAGGATGCTTTGAAGAAATATAAATCGGAACACAGAAAGTTGTCACCCTATAACAGGGACAGAGCATTGTCACCCTATATTGGTGGGTACACCTGTATCTCCTTTTTTTACTTATATATGAATGGATATACGACGATGTACGAATACTTTGTTACCA
>BLSH010192609.1:225802-236292 GCA_018402905.1 Glandirana rugosa | reverse complement strand
TCCCACTATTACGAGACAGGGACAATATCCCACTATTACGAGACGGGGACAATATCCCACTGTTACGAGACAGGGATAATATCCCACTGTTACGAGACGGGGACAATATCCCACTGTTACAAGACAGGGACAATATCCCACTGTTACGAGACAGGGATAATATCCCACTGTTACGAGACAGGGACAATATCCCACTATTACGAGACAGGGACAATATCCGCATTATCACCCTATAACAGGGACAGAGCATTATCACCCTATAATAGGGACAGAGCATTGTCACCCTATAATAGGGACAGAGCATTGTCACCCTATAATAGGGACAGAGCATTGTCACCCTATAATAGGGACAGAGCATTGTCACCCTATAATAGGGACAGAGCATTGTCACCCTATAACAGGGGCAGAGCATTATCACCCTATAACAGGGACAGAGCATTATCACCCTATAACAGGGACAGAGCATTGTCACCCTATAATAGGGACAGAGCATTGTCACCCTATAACAGGGACAGAACATTGTCACCCTATAACAGGGGCAGAGCATTGTCACCCTATAATAGGGACAGAGCATTGTCACCCTATAACAGGGGCAGAGCATTATCACCCTATAACAGGGACAGAGCATTATCACCCTATAACAGGGACAGAGCATTGTCACCCTATAACAGGGACAGAGCATCGTCACCCTATAACAGGGGCAGAGCATTGTCACCCTATAACAGGGACAGAGCATTATCACCCTATAACAGGGACAGAGCTTTGTCACCCTATAATAGGGTGTTTGAAGAGCGCCAAGCAACATTTTACTGCTCTCAGTTGACATGCCATTGGACTATGCCATCTAGTGGTAAACTGTTGAAAAACATTAGATAGATAGATAGATAGATAGATAGATAGATAGATAGATAGATAGATAGATAGATATTAGATAGATAGATAGATAGATAGATAGATAGATAGATAGATAGATAGATAGATAGATAGATAGATAGATAGATACCCTATTTCTTGGTGCTTTTAAGGGCATGTATATCCTAAACATGCTGTTCCATGGAAGTGCAATAATTAATAATTCCTTCTCATGAAAAGAAACCCGGAGGTGCTCTGCATTTTTCTATACACACTTAAAACTACAAAATTAAATTTCAAGTGACACACAAACAACGCCACGGAAGTATCAGGTAAAAATAAAAGCATTCAATTTATTTATTTCTAAATTGTACACAATTGGAAACAAATTCAAATTAAGCTAAGTTATCTCTATTATAGAAAAAAGTTTCACCAATAAAGGGGACCTATCAAAGCACAAGTATAGAAGTCACAGTCCTTTCAAAACAAGTCAGCAATGGAAGATAGATTTATTATAGACTTATACATTTATAGACTCCCATTTTTTGTTAAAGTGGGCCATGCAGTGCAATGCAAGATCCACTTATAATGTTCGGGAACCCTTCCCCTGTACAAATTTATGGCCTTTAATGTCTCCAAAAGGTATTTGTAAGGTAAAAAGTTAGACTTTATATAACCTTGACCCATCTTTTGCATTGCTGTGCACAAGGTTGTGGATGGGTGATAGGCTTGCTCCTCCTTGTGCCTGGAAATAAGAACACCATGGGGTTGATTTACTAAAACTGGAGAGTGCAAAATCTGTTGCAGCTCTGCATAGAAACCAATCAGCTTCTGGGTTTTATTGTCAAGGCTTAATTGGACAAGCTGAAATTAGCTGATTGGCTAGCATACACAGCTGCACCAGATTTTGCACTCTCCAGTTTTAGTAAATCAACCGCAATGTCAATGGTCGCATAATACTGTCCACAGCCTACAGCTACAAGAAGTTCCAGTGAATGGAAGTGATCTCCTTCTTCTAGACCAGCTTCCATAGTCTATAGGTTGGTTTTACACTGGTGCCCTCTACAAATACTGCAGAGATCTTAGGTCCCATAAACCCGGGCATAGCTGATGAATACCATCTTTTGCCCTCACTTCTAGGTCAGAGTGAACACCAGGCTTCCTGGCCTTCACTGCATTAACAGTCCCCCTACAGTGTCGAACAACCCATAGAATCTCTCCTCCATCCAAGTACAAAAGAAAGAAAGTCCTGTATATACAGTATTTACCAACAGTCCTCGTCTTTGGGCTTCCCAGCTACCACCCAAACCCCACCACTAATTAAGTGGACACTGCTCACTCGCAGACCTGCGTACACCATAATGAATGCAGATGACACTGTGGTTCAGGGACATTGCCCGGGACACAGCATCATTAGGATTAAGGTCCAAGATGCACGAATATCCTGGCAAACTTGGGCATTGCCCAGGATGCAGCATCTAAAAAGATCCAAGATGCAGGATTGTCCAAGAATATCTGTGACAGTCGGCATCTATGCCAATAATGTTCAAATAAACAGAACTTTGACTCCAAAAGATAGTTAAAAAACCAAAAGATTAAATAACTTAAAACATTTCTTATCTTCTCCAAATAGGTGGCACCACTGTCCATTCAAGGTGGCGGAGATTGGAGAACATCTTTCTTTAGCGGTAGTCCAGTGCTTAATTAGTGCCATCATAGTTAAATTTGTCTTCCTGACTCTCCCATACCTAAGGGTTGTTTCTTTTTCAAAGGTACTCATAGCTCACGAAGCAGCATAATTTAAAGTCCATTTTCATAGAGAATCTCCAGTTGCACACTCCAGCCTATGACTCCTGCCTCCCGACAGAGAATCCTGATGGAGAGCCTTCTTGAATGACCATTGTGTCCTTCAATAAACCATTACCACCAGGGTTAATGGCAGAGGGGCACATTGCCTGGATAATTTAAGCCTCGTACACACGGGACGACGATCGTACTTACGATCGTCTCAAATCGTATGTTGGATAATGTAACTTGCATACTGACTGCACTACACGATCGTACGACCACAGAAAGAATGTTCAGGTGCATGTAATTAGCATCCGGCCGTTCCTGACTTCAGAGCATGCATGTTTTGCACAATACAACTTGTTGTACCAACTGCTCTGTACACACGATACAACGGTCGTATGACCGCTGGTTAGTACGACCAAGTTTTCTAGTCTGCTCATACAACTCCCCTTGTACGACCGTTGTATGTCGGCTGTTCTAATCGCGCATACGAACGATCGATTTCGCATCATTCATACGACCTGTTGTATACGATCGTCGTCTCATGTGTACGAGGCTTAAGGGTGGGTCTAACCATACATTTGGGCTACTCAGTATTCTCTGGAACATTCCTGGAAGCAGGATGACACCCCCCTCCTTAGGTAATGTGGGCAGAAGATAGATTAAGTATAAAACCTTTTTGTTTAAAGCAATTTTTAGAGGCAGTAGAAGCCTGAACCTTTTGAATGGACCTAGAAAGTTATTGCAGGACCTGCTTTAAATACCCTAGACCAGGGATATGCAATTAGCGGACCTCCAGCTGTTGCAGAACTATAAGTCCCATGAGGCATAGCAAGACTCTGACAGCCAAAAGCATGACACCCAGAGGCAGAGGCATGATGGGACTTGTAGTTTTGCAACAGCTGGAGGTCCGCTAATTGCATATCCCTGCCCTAGACCATCGTAATAAGACATTTCTTAAACCAATATTACTGTTGTCAGATGTGGAACCCCAGCTAAAACCAGTAAAGAATGCTAGAAATGATACCTAATTTTTCTGTTTTTACTAAATGCATGGAAATCAATGGAGAATGCAAAATGAAGGTGGTTTTGGTGGTTTGTAAGTGTGCAATGGGCCTTAAATGGCTCCTGAGGGTAACATAAGCTGCTTTGAACTCTTCTGGAAATGTGGATAATGGCCCCTTTTTTAACCTGATTATTTTATTTTTTGTCATTAAAAAAAGAGACAAAAACAAGAAAAAATCAAAAGGAGCAGCACACAAATAACAATGGCATAATACAAAAAAAGAGAAAAAATAAACAAGAAAAAAAAATTGACCATAAATACACCTTCAAAACATGGCCTCCAAATAAGGAAAAACGCGAGCAGATCAATGTTTCTTTTAAGCAGATTTGAAATTGAAAATTCCACTTCAGTGAAAGCTTGCCAACAATTTTGTGGTGAAATTAATTTGCCAAAGTCACTCTATTCATTCCTATTACCCAGAAGGCGTAAATACTGTTTAACATTTTACCTGCCTTTCATGAATCACGCTCAGATTTTCCTCAATGCCATGGAGGAACAGTAGATAAAGCTGTGTCTATGGAATGCTCTTGATAGCATAGGAAGTTAGCAGATTATCAGGCAGGATCAACCAGTATATATATTTTTTTGCGCATATTGAAGACATATAATAAAATATTTTTAATGGTAAAGACCAAAAGCAGCAAATAAAAGTTCATTGTTTGGGTTACACACATTTTAGATTTTAAATGATTTTTTTTTCTTTTTTCACCACTCTACATATACATTTCTTAGCTCCGTATGTAGGTTTATCCTATGACTTTGACAAGGAACATGGGGGCAAAAATCAGCAAAAGCAGACTATACTGAAGGCTTCGGCTCCCGCTCGTACAAGTGAATTTCATCTCTTGCACTGTGTCTTCGGTTTTAAAGTCCATCTTCTTCATACACAATCCCGGTGTGCCGCAACTGCTCAGAGTTATGTCAGGAGACGGCTCTATGGAGTAAATATAAAAGTACATTACTATAAAACATCACCGGTCACTAAAATCTCATAAAAACGTTTAACTGTATAGCGCCCTCTACCGTTAGGTAGGTGCTAGGTGTGTGATTTTTGATAGGTGAGGTAAATTTAGTCAGGCCTGACTAGAAGTCAGGCCTGATTGTTTTGATTTGGGCATGGGAGTAGCCTAGGGAGTGGTCAGGGCTGGTGCAAGGATTTTTGACACCCTAGGCGAAACCTCATTTTGCCGCCCCCCTTTGGTTCTGCCCCTGACTCCAGCCCCTTTGCCCTGTCAGTTTATACGATGGAGGTGGCGGAGGTAGAGGTTTTTTGCAGAGCCTCTCTACCCATTTCTTTAGCCGTGGTCAACAGGCCTGCACCTGTGCCCCTGGATCCGCCTCATTTTACCGCCCTGGGGTGCTGCCAGCCGCGGCTCTCCAGTGACATGAGTGATTGATGCAGAGCAGTGACGGATCAACAGAGGATGGGCGCCCCTGGTGGTAGTGGCGCCCTAGGCGGCCGCCTACTCTGCCTAGTGGTAGAGCCGGCCCTGGGAGTGGTAGGTGACTGACAGGCAGGGGCACCTCTTGCTTGCCTCCCCTTTGCTTCTAGAGGGTTCTAGAAGAAAGGGCGTGGAAAAGGGGTGGCACTGCCTGGGGTGTTTGGGAAGCCCTGACCAATCCCCAACCTGGATTGGCAGCGGGCCGGCTTTCTTAAATACCTGGGGTCAGCTCAGCCAGGGAGGAGAGTTTGGGTGTAAGAACTGGGAGATGGAGCGCTAGCTGCAGAGTGAGGGGGCCTGTAGGTTCAGGAGTGGAAGGGACTCCTCAACAAACCCAAGAGGAGTCATGACCAGAGGAGCAGGAGAGAGCAATGGAGTGGTGCTGCTGGGCTAGTCTCCAGGAGTGATCCACCAGGTGTCAGCGAGTGACACAAACCCAGGGAAGCTGGAAGAAGCACACCGGAGCAGATTGGGGTGAGAGACAGTCTGAGAAGGGTGCAAGAGCCAGTTGGGACTGTGGTGTCACCGGGCAGTGGAGTGGGCTGGTGCAGCCAGGAGGGCTGGCAGGACTCAAGGAGGGGTGGACGGGGAGCAATAGTCCACCAAGGCTAGCTATCATGCTTTCCATTATTTTTTGCTACACTAAAGGGGCCCGCGGTCCCTGCCTATAATGGACGGTTCACTGAGGCTGGGCTAAATTGAGAGCAGGCCTCATCATGTGCTAACTAGGCCAGAGAAGTAATGTGCTGGAGGAAGAAGAGTTAACTGAGAGCAAGTTTTGTGCTGGAGGAAGAGAAGAAGAGTATATACAGGAGTGTATATAGATGGTCCCATTAATGAACTGTTCAATCTGCTGGGCGTCCCATAATCACCCTATACCCCATCCATGTTAAACCTCCTCCTAATAAATCCACAAAAACACAAGTACAGTGATACCTCTGTTCACAAACTTAATTCGTGAACTAAATTGGTCGCGAACCGAGGCAAATTTTCCCATAGGGTTCAATGTTAATTCATTCTGACCTTTTTTTTTGTTTTTGGACCACAAAGCTATGAAAAAAGTACAGTATAGTATGAAGAGAGAGAACGCTAACCTTGCACGTTATTGTCACCTGCATTCGCGCTTTGCATATTCTTGTCACCTGCATTACTGCTCCACACTTTCTTCTTGCCACCATGCTTGCTCTGCATTTTCTTTGGAGCCATACTGGATGTACAGTACCGTATGTATGTGCTAAAAAGCTTCTCAATACTGTACTGTAAGCGTCTTCACGGTACTGTACACTTTCAGTGTCTCTCTGTGACCCGCAATCTCACCAGAGCAGGGAAAATGGCCGCAAATCCTGTTCATGAACCGAAGCGGAGTTCACGAACCGAAGCAAATTTTTGTGAACTCTTCTGTCCGTGAACCGAGGTACCACTGTACCGGACTATAATTCCTGACTCCGGATGAAAGGACAAGTGTGATTGAGGGCAGTGTGACAGGTGAACCACTACTTCCAGCAACCCCTACAGGACATGGCTACAACTGTAACATATTAACATAAAATAAAAAGGTGTTTTGGTATTTTCAAGCCTGTATCTTTTAATCAATGAATACCTGCCATTAAGGTCTTTGTTTAGGCACATAAAGGGGAATTCCATTGTGATTAAAACGATATAAGAGCACCACCCAAGCCCCACCTCTAATTAAGTGGGGACTGTTCACTCACAGCCCAGTAAGCACCATAATTAATGCCTAATTGAGTTACTGCAAACGTGCAGTACCACAAATAAGGGTGACACTTTGATCCTGAGACATTGCCTGGGACATAGAATCATCTGGACTAAGGACCCTTGAGGACTGCCATGTCAGGGGCATGGCCCAGGGAGCTGCATAGACTGAGGATTTCATATCTATACAACCACACTAGGATCGGCTATGGTGAGCAATGGATTTATGCATAAATGCTCATTGCTCACTGGATTAGGTTTTCTTATGCTGGCATCCCTACTTCCTGAGTGCAATCGGGCTCTACACCGCAGCATGGAGCGGCACCACCAAGTACTAAGGTCCTGAGATGAAACAGGTTCCAGTGACTGGAAGCGAGCTCCTTCCTCTAGGTCAGGGATATGCAATTAGTGGACCTCCAGATATTACAGAACTACAAGTCCCATGAAGCATAGCGAGACTCTGACAGCCACAAGCATGACACCCAGAGGCAGAGGCATGGTGGGACTTGTAGTTTTGCAACAGCTGGAGGTCCGCTAATTGCATATCCCTGCTCTTGGTCAACCTCCACATTCCATAGATTTGTCTTACACAGGTTCACTCTTCAAAAACGGCAGAGATCTCATATCTTATAAAACCAGGCATAGCTAAAAAAGGGAAATCTTTTGCACTCATTTTACCTCCCTCTAGATCAGAGTGGACACCTCACTGCGCGAACAGTGCCCACACCAGTGCTCAACAACCCATAGACTCTTTCCTCCACCCAGACACAAAAGAAAGAAACTTCTGTATATACATACCAACATTTAAGTTGTGGTCCTTGGGACACAGTTAACTCAATTCACTGTCCGCATCAGGGCTTCCCAGTTACCGAAGAGGCCCACCAAAACCCCATTAAGTGGGGACTGCCAACTCACAGTCCTGTGAACACCATAATGAATGCCTAATTGAGTTACTGCACATGTGCAGTATGTCAAATAAGGGTGACACTTTGATCCCTTGACATTGCCTGGGACACAGCACCATCTGAACTAAGGTCCAAGATGTAGGACTGCTCCTGCAAATCTGAGATGAAACAGGTTCCTGTGACTGTAGGTGAGCTCCTTCCCCTAGGTCAGGGGAAGGCAACCTGCGGCCCTCCAGCTGTTGCAGAACTACAAGTCCCATCATGTCTCAGGGAGTAATTGTAACTGCCAGGGTTGCAATGCCTCATGGGAAATGTAGTTCCACAACAGCTGGAGTGCCGCAGGTTGCCTACCCCTGCCCTAGGTCAACCTCCACAGTCCATAGATTGGTCTTACACAGGTAACCGCTTCAAAAACTGCAGAGATCTCATGTCCCATAAAACCAGACATAGCTTTTGCGCTAATTTTACCTCCCTCTAGATCAGAGTGGACACCAGGCTTCTCAGCCCTCACTGCGCAAACAGTCCCCACACCAGTGTTGAACAACACATAGGGGTTGATTTACCAAAGCTGGAGAATGAAAAAAATGGTGCAGCTGTGCATACTAGCCAATCAGCTTCTAACCTCTACTTGTTCAATAAAGCTTTGTCAATAAAAACTTGAAGCTGATTGGTTTCTGTGTGGAGCTACACCAAATTTTGCACTTTCGAGCTTTATTAAATCAACCCCAGTGACTCTTTCCTCCATCCAAACACAAAAGTAAGAAACTTTTGTGTATATTGTACATACCAACATTGAAGTCATGGTCTCTGGAACACAGTTAACCCCATTCACAGTTCACCAGGCCCACCAAAACTCCATTAAATGGGGACTGCCCACTCATAGTCCTGTGAACACCATACTGGATGCCTTATTGAGTTACTGAGCATGTGCAGGAGGTCAAATAAGGGTGACACTGTTTTCCTGGGACATTGCCTAGGACACAGAATCAAGAAGGTCCAAGATGCAGGCTTGTCCCAGAATATCTGGGACAGTTGGCATCTGTGCCAGTAGAGTTCATACAGTATATATAGAACTTTGATTTTACCCCAAAATATGGTAATAAACAAAGGATTTAAAAAATTAAAACATTTCTTATCTTCTCCATCTAGGTGGCACCACAATCCATTTAAGGTGGTGGAGAACATCATTCTGGTGATCCTTGGTGTGCTAGTGGCATTCTTTTCGCCAAGATGCAGAACTGTCCTGACAAATCAGGGACAGTTGGCATCTATGCCAGTAGAATTCAGATAAATAAAACTTTGATTTTACCCCAAAAGATGGTAATAAACAAAAGATTTTGTGAATTAAAACAATTCTTATGTTCTCCTTTTAGGTGGAGCCACAATCCATTCAAGGTGGTGGAGAACATCATTCTTAGGTAGTCCAGTGCTTAACTAGTCCAATCATTGGTAATCTTTTTCCTCCAAACTCTCCCATTCCTAAATATGGGAAGGGTTTGTAAGGCAGTTTTGATATAAGAGGCTGATACCAAGTCAAATTCAATTGCTTACAATACTTTGCTTGCATTTGAAAAAAAATCATAAATTTAATGATGTATTAGGTATTGATTTAGAGCTTCATTAATGCGTGCCTTTTATATCTGCCTGAAGTTCAGCTTTAAATTTTCTTTGTTTAGTCCCAATCATAATAAAGAAAGAAAATGTGTACAAAGCCATACTTGTTGTGATAGTTAATGAGACACATTGCTTCTCGTCCCCAGTGCAGTCTCTGCGGGTGCTGGAAGTACATGGTGTGTCCCCAGAACTTCGACATTCCATACAGGAGACCCCGTTCTTCTCTGTTTTAGTCTGTGGCACTAGCAATGAAGAAGAGATAAAGGTCAGGATACAATTGTCAGAGTAACCTAAGCATTGTTTGACAGCATAACCAGACAGATTAGGGTGAGGTGAGCTAAGGAACAAAAAAGGCCCCCAGCTGCTGTGATCACACCCCAAGCTTCAGGCGATATCTCCCACCTCTGCACATGTCCTAGGGAAAGGACACATTCTGGGCATTCCTCTCCTTCATTAATCTACTCCTAGGGGTGGGACACGTTACGGGGATCCCTCCCCTTCATCAGTGTACTGCTAGGGATAGGACACATTATGGGGATTCCTTTCATTTATTAGTGTACTCCTATGGACAGGACATGTTTTGGGGATTCCTCCCCTTCACCAGTGTACTCCTAGGGACGGGACACATAACAGGGATTCCTCCCCTTCATCAGTCTGCTCCTAGGGGCAGGACACATTATGGGGATTTCTCCCCTTCATACGTGCACTCCTAGGGACAGGACTCATTCTGGGCATTCCTTCCCTTCATCAGTCTGCTCCTAGGGGCAGGACACGTTTCGGGGATTTCTTCCCTTCTTCAGTGCACTCTTAGGAACGAGACTTAAAGTATAAATAAAGGCAAAACTTTTTTTTGCTTTTGGATTGAGGGGAATGGATTAGAACACCTCTCAGTTTTTATTGCGGTCTGTGCTCCCGGTAAGGAGATTCACCCTCTTTATTTGTCCGGTGACTTCTTCCCTTCTTTAGGGGCTTTGCACAGGACGGGGATCCTCGTCTGACTACTTCCCTTCCTTACGGGTCTTACTCAGGACAGGGATCCTCACGTGCATACTTCCCCTCTTTAGGGGTATTACACAGGACGGGGATCCTCGTCTGACTACTTCCCCT
>BLSH010192609.1:201927-214547 GCA_018402905.1 Glandirana rugosa | reverse complement strand
CCCAAACAAAATTGATGTCCTTTTTTTTCACAAACAGAGCTTTCTTTTGGTGGTATTTGATCCCCTCTGCATTTTTTATTTTTTGCGCTATAAACAAAAAAAGAGCGACAATTTTGAAAAAAAAAAAATATATATTTTTTACTTTTTTTTCTGCTATAAAACACATCCAATAAAAATATGTAAAACATCAAATTTCTTCATCAATTTAGACCAATTTGTATTCTGCTACATATTTTTGTTACAAAAAATCCCAATAAGCGTATATTGATTGGTTTTCGTAAAAGTTATAGTGTCTACAAACTATGGGATATTTTTATGGCATTTTTATTAGTAATGGCGGCGATCAGCGATTTTTAGCAGGACTGCGACATTGCGGCGGACAAATCGGACACTAAGTGACTCTTTTTGGGGACCAGTGGCACCAATACAGTGATCAGTGCTAAAAAATCAGTGCTAAAAAAAAGATGGACTGTCAGTGTATAAATGACACTGGCAGGGAAGGGGTTAACATCAAGGGCAATCAAAGGGCTAAGTGTGCTCCTAGGGAGTGCTTTCTAACTGTGTCTAATTAGCAGGAACACAAGATCTCTCTCTTGCTCTCTGACAGAACGGCAGTCTGCCTTGTTTACAGAGGCAGACCGCTGTTCTGCCTCTCCAGCCAACGATCAGCGGGTACCGGTGGCCACCCGCTGGCTGTCCAATCACAGCGGGAGCGGGTCTCCAGTGACTCGCGCCCCAGACCCGGGAAGAGGAAATAACGTACAGGTACATTGTCTGCGCAGCTGGGCCGCCCTGCCACAGTAAATGTGCGGTGTGCGGTCCAGAAGCAGTTAATTCAAACATACCTAGTAGGGTTGCACCGATAGCGATATTGTTATCGGTGCCGATACTAAGCATTTGCACAAGTTTTGTTACTCATTCTCCGATACCAGTAACCAATATGTTCTGGATCGGTCCTTTCAGCTGTCAGCGGGATTTCCTCGCCAACAGCTGAATTGTAAAGAAAAGGATGCTGGCAATTTACCGCGTCTTAACCACTTGCCGACCGCCTGCCGCAGCGCGACGGTGGCAAAGTGGCTTGTTATCGCAAACCGCTAAAAATCGCAGATCCCCGCCATTCCTAGTAAAAAATAAATAAATAAAAACCCCAGAAATGAATTCTCATCATCCATAAACGTGACAACTTTTGCGCAAACCAATCAATAGACGCCGATTGCGACTGAAACCAATGAAAAAAAATGTTTTTTTATATATTTGTTTGGATTTGTATTTAAGCAAAAAGTAAGAAAAACTTTTTTTTTGCAAAATTGTCGCTCTTTTTTTATTTATAGCGGCGATCATAAATGACACAGAGGGGATCAAATACCACCAAAAGAAAGCTCTATTTGTGGGGAAAAAAGGATGCAAATTTCATTTGGGTACAACGTCGCATGGCTGTGCAATTGTCAGTTAAAGTGACGCAGTGCCGAATCGCAAAAAGTGCTCTGTCATAAAACGTGAAATCCTTCCGGGGCTGAAGTGGTTAACAACCAATGACATTTAAGCTGTCCCCTCCCCGCCTCCTTCTCCCCTCCCGCAAGCTGTCAATCATGCCCCCAGCTCCACCCCCAACACCTGTACCACACCAGCCTCCAGCCCTCCTGTCCCGGCCCAGCTCTGCAAACTCAGTGGTGGGGGCGGAGGTAGAGTGGATGGGGACTCCAAAATTCTGTGCACCAATGAGCTGATCCCCAGCTGTGCAGCTATTAAAAAAAACAAAAAACACTTCTCTGGGTCCCCTATGTATGGTGGGTGCCAGGGAACAGAAAACGGACTAATTAACCACTTTCAGGTTTAGGTGGATTAATCCGCACAATGACATTGAAGGCCGGCCTCTTCTATATCAGTTCACTGGGGGCGGTCGGGAGCGCCACTGCGGATTAACAGCTTTCTGCTGCATAACCACGGTAGATAATGTCAAAGTAATGACGTATACTGTATATACTGCATTTCTACTTTAAAGCTGACCTTCAGTCATTTTTTTAAAATCTCCTGCCCTTGTTGTTTTAACTTTGGATAGTAAAACATTTTTTTCTGCCAGTAGATACTTTATACAGCCCACTTCCTGTTTCTTGTCTGGTCATTAGCCTAGGCTTATGACATCATACACAGCTCTCTCTCTCACTCTCATGAGAGTTTGCCAGGAAGGGAGGGGGGATGAGTCATAAGAGGGCCAATGAAAGCTGCAGAGCTGGAGGCGTGCCTCTGTGTGTCTGGGTAAATCCAGGAAGTGAACAGGCAGCAGCTTCAGCTGCCCACAGTTAAAACGGCTACAGCAAGACTCAGTGGAGGGAGATTCCTGCAGCATATTTGGCAAGTACAGAATCACAGTATATATAAAATAATATGCAAAGAGGTTGGAGGGAAGCTTCAGAATGGCAAAGATGTTTTTATTACAAATTATGTGAGCAGACTGCAGTTCCTCTTTACGAGTCTTGGTTACTCCAGACTGGGAGAGGGGGTGTCTTCATGTTCCCGTAGAGCACAGGTGTCAAACACAAGGCCCGGGGGCCAAATCTGGCCCTCCGGGTTATTTCATGTGGCCCTCACACCTTTCCTGCAGCTGTAGCACTCCCCTCATCTCCACCACCCCCTGTCTCAGCAGTCGGCCGCAGAGTGGAGGACAGAACTCCTTCAGATCCTGCTCCTCTCTGTGCAGCTGCAGCACCCCCTTATCTTCACCTCCCCTGGTCTCAGCGTTCAGAAGACTCCAGCACTCCTCTGGTCTTCCGCTAGACCCTGCACTTTCTGCTTCCCAGCTCTGCCCCCACTGTGATGCAAGGAAGGGTGGGGGACCCTTGACTTCTGATGGTGGGGGGAGCTCTTGGCATCTGATGTAAGGGGGGGTGCTCTAGACATTTATTCTTACATATACAACTGGCTCTTTTAGGGCAACCATAATGCTCATATGGCCCACGATGAAATCAAGTTTGACACCCCTGCCGTAGAGCGTAAGCTCAGCGCTGTATCCATCTTAGTTTATAATGTATGCCAATGCATTTCTTTTTCCACTCTTGAAAATTTTTGGCAGTGCTCAGAACAGTCTTCTCCTTGCTACGTCCCCATGCAAAAGTTACTAATTTAATCTCATTCCTAGTAGGAGGAAGAATATTTAGACAAAGCCAGGGAGTTTCTCACAGGGAAGAGGACTCTGAAGACCCCTACACTGGAACGTGTAATTAATTGAGAATTGACTCGTTCCCAAGTCAGACTTTCCGTTGTTGTACAGAGAGGGAGAGGCGGGGTCAGATTCTCTGCACGGCCAAGAATGAAATGCTGAGCAAACTAAACTAAGTTCCTTTATTCATATAAGGAATGGAAAGTCTGTGACTCACCGACCACCAGACATAGCAACATTATGAAGAGTTCTGTTCACTTTTTATTTCAAGAAGAAAGTTATCCATTTGTTACAAACATCGAATAATTCCGGCTGCACTATACCAGCTTGGGCCAATGTAACTATACCCAGTATATACCATAACTGGCTGATGCCCCTGGCAGCTGGAAACCACTTAAAGCGGAGTTACACCCGAAAGTGGAACTCCCGCTGGTTGGATTCCTCCCCCCCTCAGGTGTCACATTTGGCACCTTTCGGGGGGAGAGGGAAGAGGACACCTGTCTTTAGACAGGTGTCCTTTTCCACACTTCCGGGAGCTCTGGCCGGCGGACGCGGCCGCTGACGTCAGCAGCCCGGCTCCCTCCTCCCTGCTCGCTCTGCTTCTGGCCGCCTGGCCAGTAGCAGAGCGCGGCAGAGCTCGCGCATGCGCAGTAAGGTGCCCGGCGTGAAGCTGTACTGCTTACACGTCCGGGTTCCCTTACCCGCGATGGAGGCGACTGCACCCGTCCCCCGATCCGAAGATCGGCGGCGGGTGCCGACATCGCTGGACTCCAGGACAGGTAAGTGTCCAAATATTAAAAGTCAGCAGCTACTGTATGTGTAGCTGCTGACTTTTAATTTTTTTTTTTAGCCCTCGAACCTCCGCTTTAAGTAGACAGCGCTACTCCAACGCTACTACAGTGATCTCCACTTGCCAGGGCTGGCCCAAGACATTGTGCTGCCTGGGTCCAAGAATGAAATGCTGCCCCCCCCACAAAAAAAAAAAATCACGCTTACCAAAAGGCTCCCACATCCATTATTTTGTATCATGATAATTAATAACAATGATCAATCATTAAAGCGGAGTTCCACCCATGTAAAAGTCAGCAGCTAAAAAAGTGTACATCAAAAAAGTGTGCAGCGCTTATAAATGAGAAATGCAAACACTAATTAAAGTGCATATAGAAAATATATGGACATAAATGCCCATAAACCATGAGTTAATGTTACAACCACCTTATAACATAAACCCTAAATATGCCCACCATTCAGGGACCATATAAGGACCGTCACTGGATACTGCAATATAAAGGTTCTTGGTGACACAACCCGGACCCCCGCCTTCTCTCCTCTATTCGGAGTATGGCTTTTTGAGGTGGTTGGATGACGTGATTTCCTGTGCATATCCTGTCCCCTGGATGTCGGCGGGTTAAGTCTGACTGATATCCTTGGTGCTTGTGCCGGATCTGGTTTATGCACATAAACCAGAAACATCTGGTAAGAGTATCTCATCCATATCTAGTGGTGGTTTCACTTTGCATGGTGGTGGATTTTCTCTGAACATTGCTAACTTCCGAATATCAGTGGACTTTTCTTTCAAGAATCAACACACTTATCATGTATTATCTGGACTTATATGGTCCCTGAATGGTGGACATATCTAGGGTTTATATTATAAGGTGGTTGTAACATTAACTCATGGTTTATGGGCATTTATGTCCATATATTTTCTATATGCACTTTAATTAGTGTTTGCATTTTTCATTTATAAGCGCTGCACACTTTTTTGATGTATGGTTTAAGTTCAGTATCTGTTAATGCTGATTGTGCTGGCTGCTCACTAACTTCAATTTATTCTATATTGGGTAGCGCGGTATTTTATTTATTACACAGCTAAAAAAGTGTAGCTGCTGACTTTTAACAGTCGGCCACTCACCTGTCCCAGGGTCCAGCGATGCGGTTGCCCGGGGGCTTGCTCTGCGCCACCTCCCCTCGGCGGTGCTGGCATCATAACTGTGGGCACCTGGCTTTGGCCTCAAAGCTGGGCGCGCACTGTGCATGCGCGAGTCGCGCTGCGCCTTGTGACTGGTCGGCGTATTTTATGGGACCTGTGACGTGTCCCAGAAAATCGCCGAGAGGGAGGGGGGGAAGGTGGACTTCCTTCCCTGAGCTGCGGTGTCAGGGGAGGAAGTGGACCTGGGACCCTGTGAAAACACCCCCCAGAAAAAGGCATGCCAATTGTGGCATGTCAGGCGGTCACCTTTCATTAAAGCGGAAGTTCCACTTTAGGGTGGAACTCCGCTTTAATATGATCTGAGGGTTTAATATACTTGGCCTCACAAAATCTTCACCCCTTTACTATCATGGACTTCACAGTACAAGGTGAGGTCATGATGGGAAGTGAAGGTCATATGTTTGCAGTGGGTGCGGAGAACAGGCAGACTGCTTGTTGTGGGGGCTCCAAGTATCTCTCATGAGCCTCTCATGGGGCCCCCTATTGGCCCCGGGCCCTCGGGCGGTGCTGAGGGCAGCAGTGCGGCCTTTTTACAGGGTGCAGCCCATGGGTCCAATGGTCCCAGCGGGACCCATGGTAGAACCAACCCTGCCACTTGCCCCTGGGTTCTGTGTTAAGTGACCGGCCCGATGCTTTGTGAACATAGGAGATCAGCCGCTCCGTATGGGCAACATTCAGGGAAAGCTTAGCATTTTCTGAATGAATGCAATGTGTTCTCTGATCGGACGAGGTGGAGAGTGTGATGTCACTGCCCCTCTTTCTCCCTCATCCAGTCATAGAATGTTTTCATTCAGGAAAAGTGATCTCTGAATGGCGCTTGTGCCAAGCAGGCAATCTCCTGTGCTCAGCGTGGGAAGCAAGTGGAGATCACTGGAGTAGCGGTGCCTAATTCAGCGATTTCATGCTTCCAGGGCACCGGCCAGGTATGGTATATACATAGTTCCATTGGTCCAAGATATATCAATGTAACTATGTATAATGTAGTAGTACCTGGAATTATTCTTTAAAGTTGCCCTCAAAAAAACCCAAATATTTTCTTTTGAAAAGCAAGGCAATATGGGCTTATGATTGGATCACCGCAAATTCACTGCTGAGCACCTTTTTTCTCCACATTTGTGGAACACACTTGCTGTCATCTGGGCATTAACCATCCAAGTTGGCTTTGATCGGCTTGCAGAATTTATGGTCTTCAGTGAAAATTTCAGGTCTTGTTATCTACTTAATTTTCGACTTTCAAACATTTGCAGTTTTTTAAATGGGGAATCTTTCATATTTTAATTCCTTATAGAGTTTGAAAATGTGAAGCTGTGTTGTTGATTTTCTAAAGCTGGAGAGTGCAAAATCTGGTACAGCTGGGCATGGTGGCCAATCAGCTTCTAACTTACGCTTGCTGAATGAAGCTTTGACAAAAAAACTGGAAGCTGATTGGTTTCTATGCAGAGCTGCACCTGATTTTGCACTCTCCAGTTTTAGTAAATCAACCCCTGTCTAGCTTCACATTTAGTATGCATTTAACATGCTGCAAATCAGGATTTAAGACTGAATTCTGAGAATAAAGCAAAATCTATCCTTGCAGTAAGGCTGCGTTCACACTTATGCAAATTGGATGCGGATTTTGCTGCATCCAATTCGCATGACAGGAGAGTGGGACCGGCTCTCAATGGAGCCGGTTCACTCATCTCCAGGTCGGCCGCGGAGGGCACTGCAGAAGGGTTCTGTGCGTCTTTGGCTCTGTTTTAGGTCTGAATTCAGGCAAAAATTTGGACCTGATTCACCCCAGTAACGGTGAACAGGGACATACCAGACCCCCTATTGCGAGCCGCTCCGCAAATGGTGTGAACTCAGCTTTAAGGATCATGGATACTTAACTTAGGATGATCATTTGGCGTTATGGTTTTTTTTTTTCTATCCACATGGACTTCTTGATGTGGTTGGTCACCCCATCCCCCAAGCCATTCAATCACCATTGAAAATAAGATGTCCAGTGCCTCACATTCGTTCTTAGACTTATCCCTGACTTTTGCTGGCTTCCTCAATTCATTTATGCAACCATTCCTCCGCAGTGTCCGGTGTAAACATCTTCAAGGTGGGGTCATTCGCTGTCCTCCTCACATGTAATGCATGATTAATAGCTCTGCACTGTGGGTGATGACACCAAGGGACATTACTACCCCCCCTGTACTGTGCCCTCCTGACCACTGCACTGTACCTCACTTCTTCCCCGTACTGTTTCCTTCTGCCCCCCCCTGTATTGTGCCCCCCTCTGTACAGTGCCCTCCTGACTGCTGTACTGTACCCTCTTGTACTGTATCCTCCTTCTCCCCCAGACTGCGCCCCCCTGTATTGTTCCCTGCTGTACCTCCTGTACTGTGCCCTCCTGCTGCTTTGAACTAAGCTCTTCTGCCCTCCCCCCCGTACTCTCCTGCCCCCTCTGCACTGTGCTGCCCAAGCTTTTCCCTCCTGTCCCCTTGTATTGTGCCCTCCTGCCCCCTCTGAACTGTGCTATCCTGTCACCCCACTTCCCATGCTCTCCTGACTCCTCTGTACTGTGCTCTCCTACCCCTTCTGTACTGTGCCCTCTTGCCCCCCAGTATTTTACTTCCTGCTTCCCCTCCTGTACGGTGCCCTCTTGCCCCCCCAGCCTACTGTGCCCCGCTGGTCCCCATACTCTGCCCTTCTGATGCCCTGTCTTCTGCTCCACTGACTTTTTATGTTGTTTGGATATTTATGTTAATTAGTCTTTAATTTATGGCATGATTTCCTTTTTGATTAAAATCCTTTTTTTTATTGAAAGTACTAATAAATACTGTATATGTTTGATTCTATCAACTATTTATACTTTACTTCTTGAAAGTAGGTGCGGAAATTGGGGAAGGCTGGTAGGGGCCCCAGCGCATTCCCCAGGGGCCAATGATGCTATTAAGATGCAGCAGCCACCTAAAATCTTATACTCAACTGTCCACGTTCCTGTGAGATCCACATGGTTAAAGCCCATGAGCAGCCTCCTTGGTAAACTCTTGCAGCTGACCTCTTTCTTCTATGCATGTGCAGAATATCCAGTCAATTTCTATGGAGAAGCCCTCAATCATGCTACCCAAAAACTGAAGGCCTGTCCTTAAGAATGAATGGGATTCAGTTTGCAGCAGAGTTGTGAATCTCACAGGAGCGTGGACAGGTGAGGTATGAGGCTTTGTGGAAGGGGGTTGCTGAAGGGTGGGAGGAAGCTGATTTAAAGCAGGGGTGTCAATTTATGAGGTATAGCGGGCCTCGGTTATGGCCCTGAAAGCATAGAAAGGCTGAACATAATATTCAGTATGTGTAATGCTCTAGGAGACTATTAGAGACAGCAGAACTATTAGAAGAGATGGTCAGAGATTGCAGACAGCTTACAGGAGATGGTCAGAGACTGCAGACATCTTAGAGGAAATGGTCAAAGACTGCAGACATATTAGAGGAGATGGTAGTCAGAGATTGCAGACATCTTAGAGAAGATATTCAGAGACTGCAGACGTATTAGAGGAGATGGTAGTCAGAGATTGCAGACATCTTAGAGAAGATAGTCAGAGATTGCAGACATCTTAGAGAAGATAGTCAGAGATTGCAGACATCTTAGAGAAGATAGTCAGAGACTGCAGACGTATCAGAGGAGATGGTTAGAAACTGAAGACATCTTAGAGATGGTCAAAAACTGCAGACATCTTAGAGGAGATGGTCAAAGACTGCAGACATATTAGAGAAGATGGTCAGAGACTGCAGACATCTTAGAGGAGATGGTCAAAGGCTGCAGACATATTAGAGAAGATGGTCAGAGACTGCAGACATCTTAGAGGAGATGGTCAGAGATTGCAGACATCTTAGAGAAGATAGTCAGAGATTGCAGACATCTTAGAGAAGATAGTCAGAGACTGCAGACGTATCAGAGGAGATGGTTAGAGACTGCAGACATCTTAGAGATGGTCAAAAACTGCAGACATCTTAGAGAAGATGGTCAGAGACTGCAGACATCTTAGAGAAGATGGTCAGAGACTGCAGACATCTTAGAGGAGATGGTCAAAGGCTGCAGACATATTAGAGAAGATGGTCAGAGACTGCAGACATCTTAGAGGAGATGGTCAAAGACTGCAGACATATTAGAGAAGATGGTGGTCAGAGACTGCAGACATCTTAGAGGCAGTGGCGGCCTGTAATGCAGGGTGCAGGGGCGCCGTCCCCCTATCCAATGTGTCTGGCCCTCTAATCTACATGCAGATTCCAATGTTTTATTTTCTTTTTTGAAGCATGTGATTAGAGCCAGAGGCTTTAATAGGCTTCAAAAAAGGGTGGGCTCGGGGCGCAGTGCCCACCCAGTTGTGTAACAATAGCAAATTAATATTCGCTATTGTCTTCCTGATTCTTCTCCCGGCCAATCGGGAAGCGGGTCCTGAGACCCGTCACCCGATTGGCCGAAAAGCTAAGCAATCCTATTGGCCGCCTCTGAGGAGGGAGGAAATGCTCTGGAGAAGCCGGCATGATGCTAAGAAGGAGATGCAGGGGGGGTTGCATCGCCCGGAGGAAGAGCTGCCCGATAGATGAGGTAAGTGAGGGGCTTTTGATTGACCGGGGGGGGGGGTGGACCGACCAAATGGAAGGGTGTCTGTGGGTGCATTGTTGTCCAAAAAATATATAGGAGATGGTCAAAGACTGCAGACATATTAGAGGAGATGGTGGTCTGAGACAGCAGACATCTTAAAAGAGATGGTCAGAGACTGCAGACATATAAGAGAAGATGGTCAGAGAATGCAGACATCTTAGAGGAGATGGTCAAAGGCTGCAGACATATTAGAGAAGATGGTCAGAGACTGCAGACATTTTAGAGGAGATGGTGGTCTGAGACAGCAGACATCTTAGAAGCTATGGTCAAAGACTGCAGACATATAAGAGAAGATGGTCAGAGACTGCAGACATATTAGAGGAGACGGTCAGATACTTCAGACATGATAGAGAAGATGGTCAGAGACTGCAGACATATTAGAGGAGACGGTCAGAGACTTCAGACATGATAGAGCAGATGGTCAGAGACTGCAGACATATTAGAGAGGAGGGTAAGACTCAGTTACGGTGTTGGAGGATGGAAACAGAAGACCAATCCCCAACAGGGGACCAACTATGTGAGACCATTACAGGCCCCCTGCAAACCAATGCTCCCCATTCCACTACTGGGATTTGCAAAGGGCCAATTTTTAAATGTTTTTACACAAGATTCACACAACTTTCAGTTAAATTTAATTTGAAAAAATGTGTGAGCCATTTATATCTAGACCACTAAATAAATGTAATAAATGAAGAATTCATGAACAAACACACCCTTGTTTTAGGATCTGAAAACAATAAGCTTTGGGGTGTGTCCCTTTAATAGAAAAAAATTTTTAACTTGAAATATTACTCTTCATTTCACAAAAAGAAAAACAAAATACAAACAGTGAAAAAAGTAAAATAAAAAATATAGGGCAACAGCACACAGAAGGTTAAAGAACACTTAGGCTCCATGCACACTGTATCTGATAAACGACCATTTTTGGGCATTTTTTAACAGCCCAAAAACACCACTTTATGTTATCCTATGTGTCCATGCACACATGGGCGTTAATTGTCTTTTATCAGCAGTGGCGTTTTTGGGCTGTTATCTGAACGCCCTGAATTGGAGTTCAAAAGTCGTTCTTTTGACCACAAAAAACGGCGGACGCCGTTAAACGCCGCTATACGCTCACAAACACAGGTAAACGGCTGCTTATCGGTGTCTGGCATTGTTTGCAGTCAATGAAAGCTAATAAAGAAAAAAAAAAAAAACGCCCAAAAACACAGACGCCGGTAAACGCTGCTTACAAAACGCTGCAAAAGAACATTTTGTAAGCAGCATCTCCTGCCCGACGCCGAGAGAGCCCAGATAACGTCCAGTGTGAATGGAGCCTAAGAGGTCTGTTTTTCAAGATTCACACAACTTTCACCCAGGAGATGCACATATTAAAAAAAAAAATGACATTTAATTTAAAAAAATGTGAAACCTTTATAAATAAACCCCTAAATAAAAAAATAGACTAACTCAAATATATATAAAAAATGCAAAATTAAAAAAAAAAGAATAAATTGTAAATTTAACTTAAGCAGCTCAAGGAAAGACGTGAAAAATTCATAAATGAACCCCTAAATAGAAGAATAGACTACCCTACCCCAAATACAAAAAAAAGCTAAATATATAAATTGTCTTTTTTTTTTCTTCAAGTAAATTTAACTTAAGCAGCTCAAGAAAGGAAACCGAGTGTCAGCCTTGGTAAATTTTAGCCAAAATGACTTGGTCCATCCCTACAAATGAATGGCAGAATAAAATAGTATCAGGAATAAGGGAATACAATGCATGGGTTAAAGATTGTAGGATGCCTTTTGCGTTAGTTCATCTTTCAAAATGCAGAACAGCTTAGCTGGAAAGCTTGGCGGAGCAACAGGTCGTCACGAACTCTCCGAGACATAAAATAAGTTACAGTAAAGTTTCTTACCGGTGGCCACCAAGGTGGAGAAGATGCAGGAGAATAGAAGAATGGAGCTCCCCATGATTGCAGAAGAGGATGAAGAGTAGATGATGGACTCGTTGACTGTCCCTTAATTCACTTCAGGGCGTTGGCTTCTTGGAGTGATGCAGCCAGGGAGGGAGTGCTCAAGAGGCAGCAGAGAGCGAAATGCTTACGGTGGCCTCAAAATGATTTTTCCACGTTAGTGTAGCTGGTATATTTCTGGAGAAAAAGGGGGGTGTTTGCTGAGAGTGGACCTAAAATCAGATATACTGTATGTTGTGATATTAGGTGCATGCATGCTATGTATTGAGTAAAGGGTAACTTTTCCAAGTATTTGTTACATCTCACATAGGTTATAGAAGTCCCCTTGGCAATGCCTTCATCTGCTTTTCTTTCCAGAAGGACAGAGCCATGTTTGTTTAGGCATCAGTTTGAGATGCTTCGGATTCAGAAACCAATGCGGATTCAGATGACCTTGGGTGCAGTCAGAACTGGTTTCTCAACATGGGTAAAACCATACCTCCCAACTGTCCCTGATTTCGAGGGACTGTCCCTCATTTGTAACAATGTCCCTCATTCCTCCTCATTTGTCCCTCATTTTGGTTCGATCTATAGAGTTGTATATAAAATGCACTAGTTATCCTTCAAAAAGTGTTTCCCAGTGCTAAATCTTCCACCCAATTACTAAATTGCTGCATTTGTAAACTTCAAAAGCCAATATAAAGGAATAGTAGTGGTAAAAATAAAGCACTTGTGGGTGTAACTAATAATTTTTGTGTATAATTCTCCTTTAACCGCTTGCCGACGGCTGATCGGCAATTGACGGTGACAGAGTGGCTCTGTAACGCGAAACGCCGTCATACGACGGCGGCCGCGATACAGAGCCACTGTGAGCGCGCGCGCGCCGCCGGAGGCGCGCGCGCTT
>BLSH010192609.1:173472-190672 GCA_018402905.1 Glandirana rugosa | reverse complement strand
GAGGATGGTTACCTTTAATAGCCAATCAAACCCCTTTGTGTCAACTTATGTGCATGTTATCAGGCCAAAAATCACAACTTTTGATCAGGGTCATTTGGGTAGTTTCTGTTGTCATTATGATTTAAAAAGAGTAAACACAGTTGATTGATAATAAATGGCTTCAGCCAAACACTAACCATGAGTGAAAGAAATGTTTTGTGTTCTCATTCATATTCTCTGAAAAATGGCCAAGAAATCATAAATTCTGCCAGGGTATGTAAACTTATGAGCACGAGTATATATCCTCATCAAATTCCTCACAGGTTGTCCAACAACAGGCCAAGAGGGTGGACAGGGTTCATAAAGTCCACAGGAGGATCCCAATAGTGGTACTCTTTCCTGAGCAACATCAAGCCTCAAATCTAGCCAGCCATATGGTCCACAAAATCGGCGTCCCAGTCAGAACTGGGGTTTGGGCTGAACCCAGGAGTTAGCTGTTATTGCTGGGCTAATAAGCTGTGGCTGGGATTTTCTCCACCCTCCAGTGGCAATTAAACAAAGGGGTCAGGATTTCCCATGATATTGTTGACCTAATGTGGTCACATAGCCAATATAGGTCATTGACCTAATATGGCCATGTGCCTATACCTCAAGTGACCAAAGTCTATGATCCCCAACTTATAGACTTTCTTAGGGCTTGTGTCAACCACCTTTGGTGGGCAAGTGCAGCGTGTTTTGTACATCAGTTTGAGAAGCTTCTCACTGAGAATGAATTGCAGGTTCAGTTGACCTGCAGTTGACTTGCTTCAGCTGCTTTGGCATTCCCATAGACTTGTTTAGGCAGAAAAGCAGTTCTAATATTAACAAAAGCCTGTTGACACGCACCCCTATAGTGACACCCCCGGCTTAGACCCAATCAGTGGAGAAATACAAGAAGTTATCCTGCATCAGCTTCTTTTACAGTACCATAAACTTGTATGGGGAGAGAAGCAGTTCTAAAATTAGCAAAAGCCTGTTGACATGTGCCCTTACAGTAACACCTCTGGCTTAGACTTCAACAAAATGGTGGCCGTCTGCCCTTTTCGGGGCTTAATCATAGAGGCAAAGTCCCAAAAAGGGCAGTACATGACTGAGGGGCTCTCTACAGGTGGGGAACAAGAGCTCAAGCTATCTTTTACCCATCTCATTTACATTTATGCACATTTATGCAACAGGAAGTCAGTGTCTGTGTGCAGACAGCCACCATTTTGTTGAAGTCTACTAGAGCCTGACAAGCCGATTCTGCCTGTCTTGCAACAGTCTCTTCACATACTGATCCGACTGACACAGGTTTGGAGCGATACTATTTCAGGCCAGAAGCTGACCTGCAGTTGACCTGCTTTGGCTGATTTTGCATTCCATTAGAATTGTATGGGGAGAAAAGCATTTCTTAAGTTAAAAAAAAAAGCCTGTCGACACATTATAGTGGCACCTCTGGCTTAGACCCCAATGAAGGAGAAGGACAGAGCCACGTTGGTTCAGGCATCATCCAGACTCATCTTTCACCACACTTTACGGATACCAAGGCAAATCTGATTATTCTTGCCAACCCTTACCTCAACCTTGCAAACACTTACCTCAGCCTGGTTCCGGACCGGTTCGCATACATTTACTGCTGCAGAGTGGCTGGATATCGCGAGTCGCCATCTATAAATGGCGGCTCATGCACACGCTGCTGGCGGGCGGGAGCGCGCTGCCAGCAGCGCGCTCTCATGCCCGCTGCACTCTCCAGCAGTATGGGTGCGGGTCGTGCAGACTAAATCGCCTGGCACAGAAGAGCAACAATGTAAACACGGCGGTTCCCTGCTCTGTCAGACGGCATGTAAGAGATCTACTGATCCCTGTCACTGGGATCAGTCAGATCTCTTATGCCCCTGGCAACCCAACCCCTACACAGTTAGAACACGCCTAGGGAACACCGTTAACCCTTAGATTGCCCCCTGCAGGTTAAACTCCTTCACTTTCAATGGCATTTTTACAGTAATCAGTGGCTATTTAAATTTCTGATCGTTGTATAAATGTCATTGGTCCCAAACTAGAGTCAAAAAGGTCCGACATTTCTGCTGCAATATCACAGTCCCGATAAAAATCGCAGATCGCCATTACTAGTAAAAAAAAAAAAATTGTAAAAACACATAAATTAATTCTCATGGTTTGCAAACACGGCAACTTTTGCGCAAACCATCAATAAACGCCAATCGCGATTTTTTATATATATCGGCCAAAACTGATGAATAAATTTGTTTTTTTATATATATCTTTTTGGATTTATATTTTTGCAAAAAGTAAAAACGAATGTTTTTTTTTTCAAAATTGTTGCTCTCTTTTTGTTTATAGCGGTGATCGGAAATGATGCAGAGGTGATCAAATACCAGCAAAAGAAAACTCTATTTGTGGGGAAAAAAAAGACGCCAATTTCGTTTGGGTACAACGTCGCACGACCGCGCAATTGTCAGTTAAAGCGACGCAGTGCTGAATCGCAAAAAGTGCTCTGGCCCTAACGTGGGAAATCCTTCCGGGGCTGAAGTGGTTAACTTGCTCCGTGTGACACCATCACATGTATTTTTCTCATTGCCTTGACAAAGGTAGATTGTGATCCATTGAAGCGTTGGGCAGAATAAACTACTCTTTTTTGGACACATGCTCCTGGTTAAGACTAGGGATGAACTTTAGCACAGTCAGAACCAGGTTTGGTCCAAACAAGAGAGTTAGCTGTCATTGCCTTTGTATATGTGTCAGCCAACCGTGGCACTTATACAAAGGTTTAAAGTATATACACTTATATACTTACCGAACCCAGAAGTTAGGTGTCATTGCTGGGCAATTAAGCTGTGGGTGGGAGATTCCCCACCCTACAGTTGCACATATACAAAGGGGCCAGGATTTCCATGACATCATTGACCTATTATGACCACATGACCATATTAGGTCAATGACATGGCCATGTGGTCATAGCTCATGTGCCAAAATCTATGACCACCACCTCATAGACATTTTTTAAGGCCTGTGTTGACCATCTTCGGTGGTCAAGTGCCGGAGGTTTTGTACATCAGTTTGAAATGCTTCTCATTCAGAATTCAGTTTACCAGAAGTTGCTTCAGTTGCTTTTGTATTCCCATTCACTTGTATGGGTAGAGATGCAATTATACAGTTTACGAAAGCCTCTCAATGCACATCCTTATAGTGACACCTCAGGCTTAGACCCAAACAGTGGTGATTTCACACTTCGGAGATCTTTCCCGTTGTGGTCTTTCAGAATGATCGCAAAGTTTTGATATAGTAAAATACTCCAATAACTGCTGCTGAGAGTAGGGAAGGTAGAGAGGAGCGGATGCTTCAAGGAAAGAGTTCCACCTTCGCCACTTTCTCTGGGCCTTGAAATGACATCAGAAGTGGCAGAGCTACTGCCATCCTGTTTTGGTGCCACCATTGCAGCCCAATAGAAATTTTACCAAGATCAAGACCATAGGTGTGCGCAGCCTATTGCATTGGGGTGTGTACCCCAAATGTATTAAAACATGGACAGTGTTAATAGGACAGCTCTACTGACTGTGACAGTGAATGGTGTCAGTAGAGCAGTGGACTTGTCAGTAGGGCAGTGGATGGTGTCAGTTGTTTTTTAATTTTCTTATTTTATTTTTTTTTACTATTTTTTTAAGAGCCCCGTTGGGGGGCTTTGGTGAAATATCAGCAGGGGACTCTGCTCTGCACGGGGTGATTAGGGTGTGCCCAGGCACACCCCCTGCGTACGCCTATGACCAAGATTAAAATTAGGTGCCAGATATATCAAGATAGTGGGTTACTATAATGGACAATGTTGGGCACACTTACGAAGGATATGCTTTGCTACAAATGTAAAAAAGTGCCTCAATTTCCACTGTGCTTTGTAGTGTTCCATTATACAATTGCTAGCCCAGCTTTCCATAGCACATAATGAATATGACTTCTGTGCCCTTCATTGTTAAATGTCAATTTTCACAAATAAGATTTCCAACCCAGGTTTTTCATTTCTTTTTATTATTATTAAATAAGACTAAAATTGTCCAGCAATTACAGTGACTTACTACAACCCGTCTGGTAGAAAAGTTGTCCAATACTCTTTACTTTATCGATCATATTGCACCAACTGAACCAGTCCCCGACTGGGAGTTCCACATTTATCTACGGAACCAAAGTTTGCTAGCTGTGCATAGATTTAATGATAAAATATAAAGACCAGCATTTTTTGAAGCAGCGGTATAGGTTATATGTATAGTTTACTGAGAGTAGATCAATGCATTAGATCACAACAGAGTACTTTACATTGTGATAATTAAAGGCTGTTATAGCTAAAATGTCAATATATAGGAGTCCCCGCTCTATGCCATAGCTTGGGTACACAGTCAGACATAGGGAGACTCCTAACTATCCATTAAATAACATTGTCCAGTTAAAGTATATGCATTAGTCAAAGTGTATCTAAAGCCAATTTGTTTTTATTTTGCATAGAGCGTGGAATGGTTATAACCCATCAGGTTTTTATTTTTTTGCCACCTGTGTCCCATTGGGTAGACTTTAATTTGAGCTTAACTCCAGCCTTATCTTCAGTCTTGAAATTTTGTACAAGCTCCTCTCCTGTACTGAAATGGCCTAATTTGATTTAAATGCGCACTGCAAGCTTCTTACAATGTGCATTAATCAGATAGGACCTGCCTCATTTCCTGGCTGGAGGACCTCCAGTACCATCAAGCCTTTTTTCTCCCAAGCCTGATGGTCCCTGGCAGTGCCAGGACAAGGTCATTCAGTGCTGAGGGTGAGGATGCCACAGAGTACCTCCCCTTCCCTTGATGTGCGCACCCCCAGTCACCCCCAATCATCTTCTGCAGCTTGGGTCTATGATACTGGCACTGCCACTTCTGCCTGTCTGAGAGCAGCAAGGTGGAACAAAACAAATGTCAGGTGGCTGGCCGTAATCCCCAGAATGCCAGTACCCAGTATGGACTGCACTACCCTAAGTATGCCACTGATGCAGACAATGGATCTCACCAATGGAGACATCACTGGTCCTCTTCTTGTGTCCCACCTGTCAGGTAGAGCAGCCCCCAGGCAGCAGAGAGGGTCCGTAAAAGATGGAAAGGTCTTGGGCAGGCTTTAAGCTCAGTTTAATGTACTCAATGGGCTGCTGTTTGTTGGCACCCACAAAACACTGCGCCCAAGGCAGCTTCCCCTTCTGCCCTAGTCCTGGCCCTGGTCCCTGGCCTGCAGTGCCGGAACAAGGTCATCCAGTGCCCAGGGTGAAAATGGGAAACTGCACCCCCCTGCCTATCATCCCACCAGTGCCGCAACAAGGTTATCCAGCGTCCAGGGCAAAGCTGCCAAACTTTGCCCCCCTTCCCTTAGGGTTAGGGCGTCCCCATCCCTACAACAAACCATTGTGCCCAGGGCAGCCTCCCCTCCTGCCCAACCTGGTCCTGATTCCCACAGACTCCAGCTCGCTGTTGAAGGGGGCAGGGCCAATATATCAACATGCGCCCAAATGTTTGTGGCATGCAGTTAAGTAGTACCATTATTTGTGGTACACTGCAGCAAGCTGAAAGGTTTAACATTGGCGCACAAATATGGGACTAACAGTGGCAAATTGTCCCTGGGTGGGTGGGTCACTGAAAGGAAAAAAAATGTCCCTACTTTAGTGGTGTCACTAAAATGAAAAGTGTACCTAAGTCAGTGGTGTGACTGGAAACCCGTCAATAAATAGTGGCAGTTCTTGTATAATGTGAAAAGATTTTACACCATGCATTTGTTTTTGGCTACTGTAGAAGAGAAGCAGGGAGCTGCCGGAGCTCCATGTGCGCATCTGCTTTCCATAGAGACACTGTGTCTGGGGCACATGTCCCTTCCGCCCACCCCTTGTCCTAGCCCTGTTGGCCTCCCTTCATCAGATTTCAATTCTTTAGATCACGGAGGCAAATTCTAACACTTACAGTAAACCATTTCTGGACCCAAAAGCCAAAATTTAGTTTTTTCCACTTACAAGCCTTTAGATGTGGTGGCTGCATTCCTTATCCTTTTCAAGCTATTTTTTCTTTATTTTCAGTTATTGATCCTGTCAGTAACTCCTTCCAGACCTTAAGTGACAATGCTTACTAATTACAGTATATCTCCAGAGGAGCAGCATCCTCACCCTAGGTTGCTCACTCCTGATTTTCACTACAAGCACCTCCCCCACTCCTAATATCCATTACATAGGTGGGAGCGGTTATGTATTTCCCAGAAAATATCTAGGAAGGAAGATAACATTGGTTGATATTCCATTTGGGTGCACTGGATTTCTGCCAGGATCTACAGTTTCTTTTCATACACTTGTAGAATATGTACTTTTTTTATAATCAAGATTGTAGAATATGTACTTAGCCTGAAAATAAAAGAAAACGAATGCAGGCACCACATCGAAGGACTGGTATATATTATATACTTTCTTATTTTTGTTCTCTGGGTTTGGATACACTTTCAGCAAAAACAGCCAGTTCATCTTCCTGCTCCCAGTCTGTGATTGGACAGTTAAGGAGCAGTAACAGACTGGCAAAGTCATCTCTCTGCTCCCTCCTTCTGTCAGCATATACTGTAAACTTTAAACCACTTTACTCTGATTTACTCGTATTGTCAGATATGGTGGTAGGCCATAAATAACACTGTAGGGGTAAGGACTAATCAGCGCATGATGGGCCTGAAAATCAAACGGAAGATGGCGGAAAGGGCCCACAGCAATGGGCTGTGAAGAAGAACATTGCTACTGGAACATGTGTGCTCAGAGGCCATTGTGAATGGTCTCATTTTATCTCTTTTCTGATTCTGTGTAGAAGCTTGACAGGTTTGGTTAGTAGTACAACCTCGAACGGCCAATACATAGGTGTGCTCGCCTGTAGAGAAAATAAAAAAAGTGATTTTAAGAGGACAGAAAGACATCATATTTGTCATACAAATGAAGATATGACAGTACTTATCCAGCTGCTAGTTATAACCCCAGGCAGATATAGAGGTGTGGACCATACATGGTGTTCAGAGCACATGCGGAAAAGAAAACAATAGGGAAGAAGGAAGTAAAGAAAACAGGAAAGGAAAGGAAAAAGGAAGGAAGGAAGGAAGGAAGGAAGGAAGGATGGAAGGAAGGAAGGAAGGAAGGAAAGGAAATGAAGAAAAAGAAGAAGAAAGCAAAGCAAACGAAAAGGACAGGAAAAGAGAGGAAAGGAAAGGAAAATGGATGGGAAAAGGACAGGAGAGGAAAGGACAGGAAAGGAGAGGAGAGGACAGGAAAATGGATGGGAAAGGGAAAGCAAAGGAAAGGAAAGGAAAGGAAAATGGATGGGAAAAGGTCAGGAAAGGAAAGGAAAGGAAAATGGATGGGAAAAGGACAGGAAAGGAAAAGGAAAGGAAAGGAAAGTGGATGGGAAAAGGACAGGAAAGGAGAGGAAAGGAAAGGAAAGGAAAGTGGATGGGAAAAGGAAAGGAAAATGGATGGGAAAAGGACAGGAGAGGAAAGGACAGGAAAGGAGAGGAGAGGAGAGGAAAGGAAAATGGATGGGAAAAGGACAGGAAAGGAGAGGAAAGGAGAGGAAAGGAAAAGGAAAGGAAAGGAAAATGGATGGTAAAAGGACAGGAAAGGAGAGGAAAGGAAAAGGAAAGGGAAAGCAAAGGAAAGGAAAATGGATGGGAAAAGGACAGGAGAGGAAAGGAAAGGAGAGGAAAGGAGATGGGAAAAGGACAGGAAAGGAAAGGGAAAGGGAAGGAAAGGAAAGGAAAGGAAAGGAAAGGAAAGGAAAGAAAAGGAAAAGGACAGGGAAGGAAAACGAATGGGAAAAGGAAATGGCAAAAGTAAGGAAAGGGGAGGAAAGGAAAACAAAAAAAGAAAGGAAAGGAAAGGAAAACAAAAAGGAAAGGAAATTAAAGGAATCAGTGGGGCCCCATAATCCCATGTCACCCCAGTCAGTAAATGGGATCCTTACTACTGACTGGGCATCAGAAGTGAGATATGAAATGGAAAGGAAAAGGGCAACAAAGGAAAGGAAAGGAAAACAGATGGCAAAAGGAAATAGGTAAGGAAAAGAAACTGGAGAGGAAAGGAACACAAAAAGGAAAGGACAGGAAAGGAAAACTGACAGGAAAAAGAAAAGGTAAGGAAAATGAAAAAGAATAGAAAGGAATCAGTGGGGTCCCATAATCCCATGTCACCCCAGTCAGTAAATGGAACCCTTACTATTGACTGGGTATCAGAAGTGAGATATGAACTGGAAATGAAAGAAAAGGGAAGCAAAACGAAAAGGAAAGGAAAGGACAGGAAAGGAAAGGAAAAAGGAAAGGAGAGGAAATGAAAGGAAAGGGGAAAGGAAAAGAAAGGGGAAAGGAAAATAAAGGGGAAAGGACAGGAAAGGAAAACAGACGGGAAAAGGAAAAGGATAGGAAAACGAAAAAGGAAAGGAAAAGGAAAATGAAAATGAAAGGAAGGGAATCAGTGGGCCCCATAATCCCATGTTCCCATGTCACCCCAGTCAGTAAATGGGACCCTTACTACTGACTGGGTATCAGAAGTGAGATTTGAGATGACCCCTCCCTGGGATGTTTCTATATACACGTTCTGTATGTACTGGGATAACTGTGAATAACACCCCAATGAAGCAAATTCCAGCCTCCACTCTTCCAAAACAGCATTGTAGATTATTCTCTTATTCCCTCACCAATGATCCTTCCGTTGTGACCATTTGGTGACTACATGGGGTGATACAGATAGAAGAGTCTATAGTGTTCACCTCCTGTCCCTGGCAATGCGGTCCAAATTCATATAGCCTATGTTGATGATTGTATCCATGGCACATTTTATAGCTGTGGAGAGCTGAAATACTCAGCATATAGTTGAATGTATCTTAGAAGGGTTATATCAGTTCTAGAACTTCACACTTTCTAATAGGCCCTTGAAACATCAGAAGGGTTCACTGACTGCAACAGGCAACAGCTCCTTCATCAGATACTTCAACAGCCAAAGATCCTCGTTTTTTCATAAAGAGTACCTGTCACTATAGTATTCCGATGTATACAGCGCAACTCCTGTCCGGTGCAATTCACAAAAGTGTTGCAGTCACAGCTTTTGGCAGTGGTGTAGCAGGATTTGCAGATTAGCCCATTGCCTATAATCTTCCCATTCTTTGGTCTGTCTGGTTCAACTGATAGCAAAGAAAATAAATATATTAAATACATAGATATAAAATGCTAGAGTGTTTTTAAAGCCAAAACCTTTGTAGGGAATAGTTAGAACCCCTGCCAGTTTTTTTGCCATCGGGGAGATTTCTCTTAACTTCCTGACCTGTACACACAACATGAAGTGAGAGAAAATCTCTCCAAAGTCATGACTGACGATGGCTCTACATCGGGGAACAGTGTTTTCTTTTCTTTTTTTTAATTTTTTTTTTAATAAAGGACTTTTAGACCCCTTTCACACTGAGGTGCTTTCCTAGTATTTTTGTGCTAAAAATAGCGCTTCCAAAACGCGGCCCATTAATTCCAATGTGCCTTTGTACACTGGGGCGTCGCGCTGGCGCCGCGTTTTAAAAAGTCCTGCAAGCATGATTTTTGTTTAATGTATTTTTTGAGGGGTTTTTTAGTGAATGAGTAGGGGTACAATGTACCCCTACTCATTTACATGGGGGGTGGGATCTGGGGGTTTCCAGATTCCGATAAGCCCCCTGCCCCGCAGTCCGCCACAACCACCTGCCAGGGTTTTGGGGAAGAGACCCTTGACAAGGTGCTGTGGGGGGGAGCACCTCCTCATGTTGAGGGCATGCGGCCTGGTATAGTTCAGGAGGGAGGGGGGGTGCTCACTCGTCCCCCCTCTTTCACGCCTGCCAGGTGGATAATAGTTTGGTATCGATCTTGGGAGGGACCCCACACCCATTTAGTTTATATTGTCATGGGGTTCCCCTGAAAATCCATACCAGACCAAAGGGCCTGGTATGGGCTGGGGGGGGGGACCCCACGGTGTTTTTTCTTTCTTTTTATTTAAATAGTCTGGTGCCAGCAATTGCAACCGCGAGCCAACTTAAATCTGATTTGGCAGTTTTTTTTTCTTTAGAAATGACATTTTTCTGCAGCATGTTCTATACATACTATAGGTGCACCACTTTACAGGCAGACTAAGGGGACCCCCCAGGCACTATATTTAAATACATTTTTCATCTACTGTATATTGTTTCACTTTAAGCATAATTAAAATTGCTACTCCTATTTTTGCATTGATACATGTCCCCCAGGGAATTACCCGGACTCCCATACCCTTGATATGGCCAATAACCTGCAAATAAGCCTTATATAAGCCATATAAGATTTTTGATTTTTCATGTTCGGCTCCCATTGGAGTTCGCAGCTCAGGGCCAAACTTTTCCCCTGTTTGGGAGTTCTGGTGCAAACCGAAAAGGGGGTGTTCGGCTTATCTCTATTAAGGATGAAGGGGATCCTCTAAGGGGTGGGGGCCTAGAGCCAGGAGTTTGGTTTCGAGGCCTTTGTGAGTTGTGAATTAAGAATTTCTTCTTTTTTTTCTCTTATTCTGATTGTAAATATAATATAAATAAATATTGTTTGGGGAGAAGAGGAGTAGGGGATACATTGGGTTGTAGGGGATACATTGGGTTGTAGGCAGCGTTGTATTTAGGTTTTGTGCTGCCCTAGGCCTGACTAAACTCATGCACCCCCCTAATTTAAATATGAGCCACCCTTTCCTGTCAAGGCCACACCCCTTCCTGTTTAAGACCCGCCCTGACATTTTCTAGTGGGGGCACTAGTATTGAGGGCCTTGGGAGGATTGGAATGGATTTCCTTAAGAGATTTCCTCACACTTTCTGTTTGGCTATGGGGCAGCACAACAACTCGCTGGTTGGGGCCCGCCACCCCTTGGGACACCCAGGTCCCCTACATATGTATGGGCTGTCCCCCTCTGATGGGGGCCTGCCGGTATTGTCATACTGGCAGCAAGTGCAGCCGCTTTATGGGGGTGCCAGACCGGTTTGTCTCCCGGCCCAGTCCACCCAATAAGACTAAAAGTGTAGTGCAAGCCATCGGGGACTCTTTTCGTGCTGCCCCCCTGCAAAGTGCTGCCCTAGGCCTGGACCTTGTTGGCCTAGGCCAAGATACAGCGTTGGTTGTAGGGGATACATTGCAACTGTCCTTTGCATTTTCCCTCATAGTTGATTACTAATTGGATACTTACTAGTAGGCTCGGGTGGAATGCAGGAGGATTCGGTGCAGCATGTTGAGTTGCTCTTGACTGTTCCTCTCTGAAACCGCACAGAGGTAGGACTGAACATGCTACAATTTCCGCACATCATTAAAAACAACGTTGTATATTTTGTACCTATATGTGAAAAAAACAAGGAATTATTAAAGACTGATTTTTATAATGCCAAAATATTTACTGAGAAACAACCACTTTGGACATCAAAGGGTAATTTGCACAACTGGGTTTCCTGTGTTTGCCCTTTTAAGCCCAAGAGGGGCTGTCTTGGGTGCTAAAGTGGGAGGGGGGCACAAAAAAGTGAGTGACCTCTTCAGAGAGACCACTGCTTCCACCTAGAATGTGAAAGTTTTTCTCTGCAGCATGAAATGTGTCTTTATTGGTTGCAACTTCAGTGACAATCAGATCACATTGTAGCAAATGCGTGAATATTCATATTTTTTCCACTTTTCCCATGACTCTAAAAGCTGTGAAAATTCTGTAGATATGTATTTTATTCATTTTGATACCTAAAGAAAATGCTCCAAATTTCCTTACAAAAATCAGTATTTCCTATTTCATTTGCTACACTGGAAATGTTGTAATTTAATGTCATTGGCTACCTGAAGGCTGCATAGAGCTTGAAATCACATTTTAGGCATGCCCTGCTGGTTTTAGCAGGCCTGGCGCACTAAAGGAAGGCTCCAGCTTTTGTATATTACAATACCGTGACTGCTCAGGTGATTATAGTGAAAGCAGAACCCCCCCCCCCCCCCCAAAATGGCGTTCGGTTTGAGAGAATTGCTGGCAGGGCTTATGTTCTTTCATATATATAGTTAATCTGGAAGGAATTCTTGGTGTGGAGTCTCACTGTAATATTTTATCCAGCCGGTCCTCAGCAGGATCCTGCCCCCTTTTTTGTTCTAATTACCTCAATTTACACCAGAAATCTATTGTTGGCTAATTAGCGCAAACCGAGATAATATGTTTTTTTTTTTGCTGAGGCTTCCTGTCTTCTAATTGCTTCCAGATCATACATCTGAATCGGAGAGAGGAACAGTCTGCAAAAGGGATGTAGCTGGATGCATTTATTCAGGTTTTGGTTTATATACAGAAACTGACAAAAGTAAGTACACCCCTCACATTTTTGTAAATATTTTATTCTATCTTTTCATGTGACAACACTGAAGAAATGACACTTTGCTACAATGTAAAGTAGTAAGTGTATAGCTTGTATAACAGTGTAAGGCCCTTTTCACACTAGCGGATCGTTCGGGTCTGCCTGTCAGTTTTTCAGGCGGACCCGAACGGACGCTCCATTGTTCTCTATTCCTGATCTGCGCCTGTTACAGACAGAACGCCGGACCTCGGTCTGTGATCCTGGCTGGCTCTCCTCTTACTCCACACTCTCTTCCACTGGGAGAATCGCTCCCATTCATCCCTTAATGCCGGTGGTGCTCATCCCCCCTCGCTCCCAGGCAGCCCAGCTCCTCGCCAGCCCTCATTTTCTACTGGCAAAATGCGAGTAGGCGAGTGGAAAATTTGAGGGCTGCTAATAATATTAATGCTAATAATACCAATACTATTAATACTAAAAACCAAAAACTTCTACTACTACTACTATTAATAAAAATGCTATTAATACTAATAATTAAAGAATAATATTAATACTAATACTATTAATGCTAATACTACCAATACTAATAACATTACTATTAATACTTGTAGCCATGAGCTCCCTTGAGAGTGGCTGGTAGTTGTGGTTCACCTTATAGCTGCCCTAAATCACACCATATATCACACATCGGAGACACTGACCAGGCCGGCTCTTGTTTTTTGTTCTTTTATTTAGGGGAAATAACTTGGATGGGAATAAGGGGTAACTGTGGGATGCCCAAGGAATTATGGTACATGGATTCCATATACAAGCCTGTATATGCACACTTCACTGCAGGCTCTCCCTCTGCAGACTATTGCTCCTCTTAACTCTCCAGCACTTCACTTGCTGACCGTTTCTTTTACAGTCCTCCCACTACACAGAACTCACAGCTTTACACTCCTTTACTTCTCTCCAGCTCAGAACTTAGTTTCCAGCCTGAAGGGAAATTTATCAGGCTCTCCATACCTTTCTCTTCACCATAGGGTTGCCACTTTTTCTTCAAGCCAAACCCGAACACTTTAGTGACGCACAGTAAATTTTTTTTGTTTTAGCATACACTATAGGATTGTGACAGACCTGGGATACCTTTGGGCACTCCAAACACATAGTGTCCCCTCACCCTCCTTTCAAGCACTGTTCCGAGCCACATTCCTGTCTGAATAATGTGTCCGGGTTTCAGGTGGACTGAAACCTGGACACATGATTCAAAACCCGAACTGTCCGGGTGAATCCTGGACAGGTGGCAACCCTACTTCACCATGGTTAACACATGGTGAGGCATACTCCGCATCAGCAGGACCCAAGGAACACCCATTATAGGCCAGGGATCACGGGCCCCCGAATGTGCAGCAAAAACTTGAGCGCTAGCTGGGCCTTTGACGGACTACAACTCCCAGCCCATCCTCCTTTAGGTCCCATCGACCTGCTCTCTGGCAGTGATTCTACTTTCCCATGACCGGCTCCCAAGGCTCCCACAGACTGTCCACCATTCCTCTCCCAGCACTTTCTCTTCCAATCCCAGGGACCGTCACTCACCGCACCGGTGGATACTTTAAAGTCTCTCTCCTCCTGTAGCACCTGCACTGTTCTCCTGTTCCTCCTGTGCGGCTCCAGGAATCACTCTCATTCCTGGCTGCACCCGAACCTCCAGGCCCCAAGGTCAGTCTCCCCAGACTGGGGTGACCTCCCGGGTAGGGGCCTCCACAGCTCCTCTGCTACATCTCCTGACTTCCACCCGACACTACTCCTCCCAGATTGGGCTGACTCAGAGTATTTAATGAAGCCTGCCCCCTGCCAACCCTGCTTGGGGATTGGTCAGGGCTCCTTAGAACACTCCAGATGGCTCCACCTATCTCCCAGCTTTCTGCCCAGAAATCAACCTCAGGTTTCTGGATATAGAGAGGGAGGTTCTGGTGACCTCATCTGTTAAGTCCTCCCAATCCTTCCTGAGCCACTCCTCCCGGCCCAGATCAAAACATTCAGGCCTTCACATTACAGTCAGGCCTGACTAAATTTACCTCTCCTAGCCAAAACCCCTGCTAGAAAACACATCTATACTATGGGGGTGCTACATACTAAAAACCAAAAACTTCTGCTACTACTACTACTAACACTACTGCTACTACTACTACTAATAATAATGCTATTAATACTAATAATCAAAAAATAATATTAATACTAATAATATTAATGCTAATAATATCAATACTAATAATATTACTATAAATACTAAAAACCAAAAACTTCTACTACTGCTACTACTACTATGACTACTAATACTACTGCAACTAATAATAATGCTATCAATACTAATAATCAGATAATAATAGTAATACGAATAATACTAATAATACCAATACTAAAAATCAAATACTTCTACTACTCATCGATGCAGCTCACAGGTGTATACCGCTCTGCTGTGTATGGCAGGTTTCAATTCACTGGCTTCCCTCCAGGTGCTCTGGCTCTGAGCGCCCTCCATGCATTCAACAACAATAGCAGTCCAATAGAGAAAAAAATGAGCCGGCACTGCTGGACATCGGTTCAATCTTCTTTTTATGCCATCACGATACAGCAAATAGCATAAAATGGCTTACATGTTTCGGCTTGGAAGCGGCCTTGTTCACAGCATATTTTTATTGAAAAAAAAAAAAAGGACAAATATATATGCATACCAACTAGTTCATTGGGATTGATACCACTCAGGTGCATCTAATACAAAGGATCACTCCTAAAATGAATAGGTGGGCGTTTTGTTTCAAAAGCACTCTTTTTTTCATCAAGGTATTAGCATATATGTGTTGCAAATATTAAAAAACATTAAAAATACATTGCAAAAATATTACAGAAATATCCCAAATACATTGCACTTTATATAAATGTTTCACGTTTTCTAAGGGTAGTATATCAAAGTGAATATATTCCATTTGTATCCACCTTGCTTCTTTATTATATCTTTATCTGTTAGTCCATCATCCATTTGTTACTATCCTGTTGTTTAAACATTCTTTCCATTGTGAGAGATAAATAAACTCTTCATTAGAGTGGCCACAATTTTTAACCGTTGCACATCTTCACATGTATTGCCATCCCCTGTGCGATATATCACACAAGGGCGGCACACGGTTGCCACCTCATCCCTTTAAACCCGAACACATATAAATTACACAGGTTGTTCTGAGGCTAATTTAATGCAGATGAGGCACCAAGTGAGTTTAATTACCACCTTAATCAGCCACAGAACAACCTGTGTAATTAATATGTGTTCGGTTTTAAAGGGATGAGGTGGCAACCCTAGGCACACCTGATAAAGATCTATCTCAAATGAAAGAGTATAAGGCATATATACAACCCAAGACACAGAAAATATGGAGTATTTATTTCGGAGAAAAAAAAAAGGGTTGATTAGATATTACTATTTATTAATCTCTACCCAATAATCTCCACCCTGTTATATAAACATTATTTTCATTGTGAGAAATAAAAAAACTCTCTTTCTACTACTGCTACTACTAATAAAAATAGTAATACTACTACTGCTGCTACTACTACTAATATAAAAATAACAATAATAATAATAATATTAACCACTTCTCATTAGGTGGACGTCATATGACGTCGCTACCTTTGAGAAGTGATATCTGAATGGTGCCTGCACTGCAGCTGCAGGCACCATTCAGATACCGTTTTTTAGAGCCGGCTATTCTGAAAATGATTAAAGTGGTCTTAGTGGCGGATTCGCCGCAAGATCACTTTTATCAGCGGCGGGAGAGGTGCCCCCCTGCCACCGCTTTCCGGTCATCTCCGCCGCTTACCGGACCCACCGGCAGCGGCGGAGATGATCCGATCCGTCCCCCCCAGTGTCCGAGAGCCATAGTACGGCAGGGCGGAAATTACGTAAGAAGTCACGTCCGCCCAAAGGGCCCGTTTTTTTTTTTTTTTTGGGCTGTCATTTTTTTCAGATTTTTTTTTATTTTTTTATTTTTTTTGCATTTTAGTGTAAATGTGAGATGTGAGGACTTTTTGGCCCCAGATCTCATATTTAAGAGGACCTGTCATGCTTTTTTTCTATTACAAGGAATGTTTACATTTCTTGTAATAGGAATAAAAGTGATCATTTTTTTTTTTTTTTTAAAGAACAGTGTAAAAATAAAAAGTAAAAAGTAAAATAAATAATTAAAAAAAAAAAATTTAAAGCGCCCCATCCTTGCGAGCTCGCGTGCAGAAGCGAGCGCATACGTAAGTCCCGCCCACATATGAAAGCGGTGTGCAAACCACACATGTGAGGTATCGCCACGATCGTCAAAGCGAGAGCAACAATTCTATCACTAGGATGGTATTTAGGACAAACCGCGCTAAACACAAAGAATTATATGGTAAGGTGAGCTGCCATACACTGACCAAACAAATCGTAAATAATAGAAGTAGAGATTATAGCGCTCAACCTTATGAGTATAGAATTAACCTTCCTCAGTAAAGTATGTCTAAAATATTTGGAAATGTCGAAATGGTACAGGGATCACCTGTAAATCCCCATATATGTGAGCGGTCTCGGTGATATAAATATATGTAAATATAAAGAATAAAAGTTATATATTCAGGGGAAATGACTCCTTCCAATTAAGATATGAGTATTCCAACTCGCGATATTAGAGATGAAGATAATAAATGCTAAACAAACCAGTCACATACCGTCGAGTGGAATGGTATATTAAGAAACACAAATCGCGCCAAACAGGATTTATGGTAGGATCACTATCTTAACAACGAGAGCGAAACTGCTAGCACCGCTA
>BLSH010192609.1:155402-172664 GCA_018402905.1 Glandirana rugosa | reverse complement strand
ATCGTCAAAACTTGATGTCTCCTCAAGATCACTATCTTAACTTCATCTCTAATATCGCGAGTTGGAATACTCATATCTTAATTGGAAGGAGTCATTTCCCCTGAATATATAACTTTTATTCTTTATATTTACATATATTTATATCACCGAGACCGCTCAATTGTGATTTACCACACTATTGTGATCCACCACTGGCCACTGGAGGAAGATTTATATCCCTCCACTGGTCACCCACCCCTTTTCTTTCTTTGCTTTTTTCTGCTTTTAATATTCACATTTGGTTAGCATACAGATTTTATAAACCTTTACAGCTTTACCATGTCCCTAGTGGACATTTAGGGGTATATACACTCGCCAGAGCCACTATATTTATATACATTTATATTTCTTATTTTCAATATATAAGTCCCCTTTACTGAGGAAGGTTAATTCTATACTCATAAGGTTGAGCGCTATAATCTCTACTTCAATTCTATCACTAGAACTCCTCTGTAGTTCAAAACTGCTAACCTGTAGAATTTTTTAAACATCGCCAATGGAGATTTTTAAGCTGCAAAGTTTGTCGCCATTCCGCGAGCGGACGCAATTTTGAAGCATGACATGTTGGGTATCATTTTACTCGGCGTAACATCAGCTTTCACAATATGGAAAAAAATTGGCCTAACTTTACTGTTTTCTTATTTTTTAACTAAAAAAAACGAATTTATTATTAAAAAAAGCACGCTTGGAAGACCGCTGCGCAAATACGGTGTGACATAAAGTTTTGCAATGACTGACATTTTATTCTCTAGGGTGTTAGAAAAAAAAATATAATGTTTGGGGGTTCTAAGTAATTTTATAGCAAAAAAAAAAATGATTTTAACTCGTAAACAACGAACCCAAAAAACAGGCCCCTGACTGAAGTGGTTAATATTAATAATACTAATAATAATAATATTAATATTAATAATAATAATAATAATATAAGACTCTTGAAACAGGTTAAAGCCCAATAGCTCCCTGAAGCTGTGTGCAGGGTGTGTGTTGGACCCCGGGAGGTAGACTGCGGCTCTCACACTGCAATGGTCCATAAGGGTTTAAAGTAAAAAACATAAATAACGTGTAAAAAAAAATAACATTTTTAAAACATTGCACTTAGTCTATGACTTAGAACAGGCCACAATGGGGCTTTAACTTACCTACTGCGCCTTTCTCATAGTAGGAGATACATGCTGTATCTGTGGTACTGCAGGTTACTAAATTTTTTTTACACGTCGCCTGGGTTGAATTTGCACATTGGTAACATTGCCGCGAAACTGTAAAAAAAAAAAAAAAAAAATTCATAGATAAAGAAAAAAAAAATATGACATCAGTATGTAAAATTCCCCCATATCTCAATACAAAGAGATCACACCGGTATTTTTCCTCTATATGGATTGGTTGGCCAGAAATCAGCTTTCTGTATACCACCTGAATGGTTACACATTATGTTCTTAACACTTTAATTAAAGTGAACCTGTGCATGATTGCGAAAGGAAGATGTTCAATGAAGCTGATTAAAAAAATGAAATATGTTCCTCAGTTGCTGAAAAGGATATAAATCCGCTTTGTGAACACTAAATGCCTTTGCAAACCCGGATGCCGCTTAGTAAAAGTAGCAGTGACATCATCAGCACGCTGTACATAGCCTGTGCAGAGAGAAGAGCTGTGGGAGGGGCCCAGCAGGCTCCATCCTCTATAGAAAACTACAGAAGGGGGCGGAGACAAGACCAGTCACTCTGCACAAGGAGAGAGAGCAGCAGTGAGCGGTCTTTATTTCAGGAAGCTCCTGCGCAGAGGGAATGCCTCACAGTGGATTACTGCACAGATTTGGAAGAAATGCACAAAGCACACCAAGGGGTCTACTTATTTAAAAAAAACTATTTGTGTTTTTCTTCTGCAGTAATCCAGTGTGAGGCATCCCCTCCTGAAATAAAGGCCGCCCACTGCTGCTCTCTCTCCGGTGACTGCGCCACCTCCTGGAGATTTCTGCAGGCAGTCATTAGTGGGTGGAGGCTGTTGTGCCCCTCCCACAGCTCTGTCATCTTTTGGCCATAATGCGGCATTTTCCTGAAATACCTCAATCAGGAAAATACTGCTTAATGGCCACAAGATGGAGCCGATGATCATAAGGTTATGCATATCAGAAAAATGACAGGGGTTATTCGCATTGGCTTTGCACATTTTTTATATAATAGATTCCAGAATTCAAGTAACACATAAATCTCTTGTGTTTAGTCATTATTTGCATATTGCAGAGTTCAGCTTTAACTGCAGCCCTTTCCAGCAGGGAAATCGTCGGCTTCCTTTATCATCTCTTCGACGCTACATACGGCCACCAGGGGTGAAAAGAAGAAATGTAATCTATGAGTCACCCATTTTATTGCTGTTTTTTCCTCTGCTAAGGAGATTTACTCTGTATGTCCTGGTCACCATTATCATGGAACAGAAAGTGATACAATGCCTTGAAAAAGTATTCATACCCCTTGAAATTTTCCACATTTTCTCATGTTACAACCCAAGATGTAAATATATTTTATTGGGATTTTATGTGATAGATCAACACAAAGTGGCACATAATTGTAAAGTGGAAGGAAAATGATAAATGTTTTTCAACATTTTTTACAAATAAATATGTGAAAAGTGTGGGGGGCATTTGTATTCTGCCCCCTTTACTCCGATACCCCTAACTAAAATCTAGTGGAACCAATTGCCTCCAGAAGTCACCTAATTAGTAAATAGAGTCCACCTGTGTGTAATTTAATCTCAGTATAAATACCGCTGTTCTTTGAAGCCCTCAGGTTTGTTAGAGAACCCTAGTGAACAAACAGCATCATGAAGGCCAAGGAACACACCAGACAGGTCAGGGATGGAGAAGTATAAAGCAGGGTTAGGTTATAATAAAAATATCTTGGATCACTGTGCTATTGTTGGGATCTATATACCACCCTGGCAATATATTCCATCTGCTTTTTGCTATATAGCCAGGAGTATTCGGTATTTTATTTACATCTGCATCATGGACTGTATACAGTGTCACTGTTTTAATGATACTTCTTGTCTGTACACATGGGTGGGCCACTGTTTCATCAGTTGAGCCCGCAACATGCATAAGTCTATGTAAGGAAATAAAGTGCTTGTTTTAATCTACTATTGTGTAGTTCTTCAGGGAAGGGGTTAAACCAGCACCTATAGAGTCCCAATTTCTCTTCCTTCTTTATTTATAATAAAAATATCCCAAGCTTTGAACATCTCATGGAGCTCTGTTCAATCCATCATCGGAAAATGGAAAGAGTGTGGCACAACTGCAAACCTACCAAGACATGGCCGTCAGGGCCGATCCTGGGCGGGTGCCTGGGGTGCACTGCACCCAGGCGCCGCGGGTTGCGGGGCGCCAAACTGTAAGAGTTTTCTCCTCTCCATGTTCACAGTGCTGATCCCTGCCGAGCAGCTTCCCGGAGGGCGGTGGCTGTGAGATGAGAAGAGCCGCTCTATTCAGTGAATGAAATTCAGAGGAGGAGCGGCGATGCTACAAGCAGCACGCAGGCTGAAGCCGCTCCTCCTCTGAATTTCATTGGCTGAATAGAGCGGCTCTTCTCATCTCACAGCCACCGCCCTCCGGGAAGCTGCCTGCTGTTCAGCATCCCTCCCCTCTCCTATGTCAGCCCCCTCCTCCCTCCTCCCTTCACTCTCCCTGCAGTACAGAGGTTAGGGGAGGGAAACAGAGCAGAGAGTTCCTCCCTCCCCCTCCCTTCTGTACTGCAAAGAATTATGGGAGATGTAGTCCACAGGAGGGGCGGGATTGCCTTAAAAATGAATGGAGAGTGTAATGGCCACAATGAGGAGGTGAGTTTCTGATCTCACAATCTCACATTTTCACACATGGGTACTCATTAGGTGGCACTAATAGACTGCACTGATGTGCTGGCACTGATGAGGTGGCACTGATGTGCTGGCACTGATAGACTGCACTGATGAGGTGGCACTGATGTGCTGGTAATGATGAGATGCCACTGATAGACTGCACTGATGTGCTGGCACTGATGAGATGCCACTGGTATGCACTGAAGAGGTGGCACTGGTAGACACTGATGTACTGGCACTGAAGAGATGACCCTGGTATGCACTGATGAGGTGGCACTGATGGGCACTAATGAGGTGGCACTGATGAGATGGCACTGGTAGGCACTGATGAGGTGGCACCTATGAGACAGCACTGGTAGGCACTAATGAGGTGGCACTGGTAGGCACTGACAAGGTGGCACTGGTAGGCACTGATGGTACTGATGAAGTGGCACTGATGAGGTGGCACTAATTAGGTGGCACTGATCAGTCTCTGACCATCAGCGGTATCATTTCTGCAGTATCTGACATCTGCTTTATCATGTTTGCAGTCTCTGACCATCTCTTGTATCACGTCTGCAGTCTGTGACCATCTCTTGTATTATGTCTGCAGTCTCTGACCATCTCCTGTATCACGTCTGCAGTCTCTGACCATCTCTTGTATCATGTCTGCAGTTTCTGCCCGTCTCCTGTACCATGTCTGCAATCTCTCACCATCTCTTGTATCATGTCTGCAGTCTCTGACCATCTCCTGTACCATGTCTGCAGTCTCTGACCATCTCTTGTATCATGCCTGCAGTCTCTGACCATCTCCTTTATCATTTCTGCAGTCCCTGACCATCTCCTGTATCATTTCTGCAGTCTCTGACCATCTCCTGTATCATTTCTGCAATCTCTGATACTGTTAATGCACTTAGAACTTACCAAAACCCAAAAACAGAAATGTAATATATTGAAGCGTACTGCTCTTTAAATGTGGTGGCTGCATTAGTTCTCCTTTTTTTAGGCTTTTTTTCCCTTTATTTTCACCTGGTGATCCCGCCAGTGACATGCCTCCTTAGGGTGTCTTCACTCAGTGCTGCCACTGATGAGCTGGCACTGATGTGCTGGCAATGATGAGATGGCACTGATGAGATGCCACTGGTATGCACTGATGAGATGCCACTGGTATGCACTGATGAGGTGGCACTGGTAGACACTGATGAGGTGGCACTGATGAGGTGACCCTGGTATGCACTGATGAGGTGGCACTGATGGGCATTAATGAGATGGCACTGGTAGGCACTGACCATCTCCTGTATCATTTCTGACCATCTCCTGTACTATGTCTGCAGTCTCTGACCATCTCCTGTATCATTTCTGCAGTCTCTGACCATCTACTGTATCATGTCTGCAGTCTCTGACCATCTCCTGTATCATGCCTGCAGTCTCTGACCATCTCCTGTATCATGCCTGCAGTCTCTGACCATCTCCTGTATCATGTCTGCAGTCTCTGACCATCTCTTGTATCATGCCTGCAGTCTCTGACCATCTCCTGTATCATTTCTGCAGTCTCTGACCATCTCCTGTATCATGCCTGCAGTCTCTGACCATCTCCTGTATCATGCCTGCAGTCTCTGACCATCTCCTGTATCATGTCTGCAGTCTCTGACCATCTCTTGTATCATGCCTGCAGTCTCTGACCATCTCTTGTATTATGTCAGCAGTCTCTGACCATCTCTTGTATCATGTCTGCAGTCTCTGACCACCTCCTGTATCATTTCTGCAGTCTCTGACCATCTCCTGTATCATGCCTGCAGTCTCTGACCATCTCCTGTATCATGCCTGCAGTCTCTGACCATCTCCTGTATCATGCCTGCAGTCTCTGACCATCTCTTGTATCATGTCAGCAGTCTCTGACCATCTCTTGTTTCATGTCTGCAGTCTCTGACCATCTCCTGTATCATTTCTGCAGTCTCTGGCCATCTCCTGTATCATTTCTGCAGTCTCTGACCATCTCCTGTATCATGTCTGCAGTCTCTGACCATTGTTTATTGTTAAGAGATTGTGGGAGGATATTGAGGTAACAGACTCCTTAGGGCAACATCTCTGTGTTTACGTCGCTGCCATGGAAACATTTGTAAAGGGGAGGAGTTAACAAGATAACCACGCCCATGTGGGGGCGCCAGAAATATTTCTGCACCCAGGCGTCTGTGACCCTAGGATTGGCCCTGATGGCCGTCCACCTAAACTGACCGGCCAGGCAAGGAGAGCATTCAGAGAAGCAGCCAAGAGGCCCATGGTAACTCTGGAAGAGCTGCAGAGATCCACAGCTCAGGTGGGAGAATCTGCCCACAGGACAACTATTAGTCGTGCTCTCCACAAATCTACCCTTTATGGAAGAGTGGCAAGAAGAAAGCCATTGTTGAAAAAAGCCATAAGAAGTCCCGTTTCCAGTTTACGAGAAGCCATGTGGGGGACACAGCAAACATGGAAGAAGGTGCTCTGGTCAGATGAGACCAAAATTTAACTTTTTGGCCTAAAAGCAAAATGCTATGTGTGGGGGAAAACTAACACTGCCCATCATCCTGAACACACCATCCCCACCGTGAAACATGGTGGCGGCAGCATCATGGTGTGGGGATGCTTTTCTTCAGCAGGGACAGGGAAGCTGGTCAGAGTTGATGGGAAGATGGATGGAGCCAAATACAGGGCAATCTTAGAAGAAAACCTGTTAGTCTGCAAAAGACTTGAGACCGGGGCGGAGGTTCACCTTCCAGCAGGACAGCGACCCTAAACATCCAGCCAGAGCTACAATGGAATGGTTTAGATCAAAGCATATTCATATGTTAGAATGGTCCAGTCACAGTCAAGACCTAAATCCCATTGAGAATCTGTGGCAAGACTTGAAAATTGCTGATCACAGACGCTCTCCATCCAATCTGACAGAGCTTGAGATATTTTGCAAAGAAGAATGGGCAGAAATGTCCTTTCTAGATGGGCAAAGCTGGTAGAGACTTCCCCAAAAAGACTTGCAGCTGTAATTGCAGAGAAAGGCGGTTCTACAAAGTATTGACTCCTGGGGGCGCCATACAAATGCCCCCCCACACTTTTCACAGATTTATTTGTACAAAATTTTGAATTATGTGCCACTTTGTGTTGGTCTATCACATAAAATCCACATAAAACACATTTACGTTTATGGCTGTAACAGGAAAAAATTTGGAAAATGTCATGGGGTATGAATACTTTTTCAAGCCACTGTAGGATACGTAAATTGCTACTATGGTCACCATATGAGAAGCTGAGGAGTCTTGGAGTATTCGAGTCATAGAAGAAGTCAGGGGCGGCATCAGCACACAAGGCTCCATCTATAACTAAATATCACTTTTGGGTAGCCATGCCCTGTTCACAGAAGCTTACTATCATTCTCTTATGGCAATGGGTGTGCGTAGTGTCAGGGCCAGGACAAGAGGTGGGCAGGAGGGGCAGCTGCCCCCTGAGCACAGCGGAGCAAGGGGGTAGGGAATGGACACAGGGAAGTAAACCCATTCTATGGGATGCATTAACAGTGGGGGAAGGGGTGCAGTTTAACATCCTTGCCCTGTGTGCTATATGAAGCTGTCCAGGTAATGCATACTGTGTATCCAATGCATCTTCTGCTGTCATCTGCCTGTGTATTTCTTTCCTTGCTGGGTCTCTGTGTGTTCTAAGTGCTCTATTATCCTCAGAAAGCAATTTAATCAGCTGGTGAGCGCAGACTGGACTGAGAGGACACCGCTGCATTAATCTCCCCTTGACAGTTACGGTTTTTAAGTGACCATTGAAAAACAAAACTTTATTTATAGCATGTCTCCTGACACTAACATGCTACTTATCCTGCCATATGTGATGTTTGATTTACTGCTATTCATGTGCCCCCTCATTCACTTATCAACCATCTATAATTAGCAATCATAAAAAGACACATCCCTTAGGTTCACCATACATATTACAAATTCAATGTACAATTACCTTTAGATTTGCCCAGGCTACACGATGTTACCAAAAGTATTGGGACACCTACCGTTACACGCACATGACCTTTAATGGCAATGCAATCTTAGTCCGTAGGGTTCAACATTGAGTTGTCCCACCCTGGGGCGCAGTCATGTTGGAACAGGAAGAGGCCATCCCCAAACTGTTCCCACAAAGTTGGGAGCATGAAATTGTCCAAAATGTCTTTGTTTGCTGACGCCTTAAGAATTCCTTTCACTGGAACTAAGGGGCTAAACCCAACCCCTGAAAAATTACCCCACACCACAATCCCCCCTCCACCAAATGATTTGGACCAGAGCACAAAGCAAGGTCCATAAATACATGGATGAGTGAGTTTGGGGTGGAGGAAATTGACTGGCCTACACCTGACCTCAACCCAATAGACTACCTTTGGGATGAATTAGGGGCCAAGCCCAACCCCTGAAAAACAACCCCACACCATAATCCCCCTCTACACCAAATGATTTGGATCAGTGCACAAAGCAAGGTCCATAAAGACATGGATGAGCGAGTTTGGGGTGGAAGAACTTGACTGTCCTGACCTCAACCTGATAGAACTCCTTTGGGATGAATTAGTGAATACTGTGAGCCAGGCCTTCTCTTCTAATGCCTGTGCCTGACCTCACAAATGTGCTTTTGGAAGAATGGTCAAACATTCCCATAGACACTCCTAAACCTTGTGGACAGTCTTCCCAGAAGAGTTGAAGCTGTTAGCTGCAAAGGGTGGGCCAACTCAATATTGAACCCTACGGACTAAGACTGGGATGCCATTGAAGTTCATGTGTGTGTAAAGGTAGGCGTCCCAATACTTTTGGTAATATAGTGTATGTAATATGAGGACTTACCTAATATCCGATTAATTTGTATCCAGCCATGCACTACATGGTTATTGGTACTTCTGAAGGAGATCATACAATCAGATTGTAACGCGTGTCGACAAGGGAAACTATTCCTGAAACCTTATAAATTATTACCAATCAAACCATTTCAAAGCGGTAGTAAACCACTGGGGTTTTTTTTTTCTAACCTGAAAGGTAATGTCAAAATGTGCTAGTATTCATCGCATACTAACACATTACGTTAAACTTACAAGAAAACGAAGCCCTCCAGCGAAGGGCTATCACCGGTGCACACTCTCCTATCATCTCCCAGTTTTCCTTCTGGGTTTGCGGACTCTGACTGTGTGAATGACCGGAGCGACCGGAGCCGCAATGAAGTCACTCCCGCGCATCTGCGTGGGAGCCGCCATTTACAGCACAGCACTCTGTGATATCACTGGCTGCATGTACAGTAAATATCTCCTAAACAGTTCAAATTAAGGAGATATTTACAGTACCCATAGGTGTGCCTCTGAAGATGTCAGAATATGGCGAAACGCGTAAGTTGGGACTGGATCTTATAACGTAAGCATGCTACCTGCCAAGGCCATCTTCAAAATCTGTTTGTTGTGCCTTTCAATGTTTTATCACATGTGAGTGCAATCCCTTGAATAAATAGTGTTTTTTAGCGTCTTAAACACACTGCACTATGGTTGTGTCATTTACATCCCTCTGGGGTATTATTGATGGAGTTGTCCATATCGCTTTAAAAACGTGGATCTCCTTGGGTGATGACCATAAGACCTGCATATCATAGTGACCTACAGTGATGGATGATGTGAGGATTTGAGTGGGACTTTGGTTGCTTTCATCTTGCTCTAGATTCCTAATATGCTGCTTTTGACCTCTCTATAATTTGAGGGTCAACAGATTCTGGTAAGCAGGCTTGCCTCCCTCGCAGTGGTGACGAGTGCACATGTACTTCTTTTCTACGCTATCCGTTGTCTATTAGTGCTATCATTTGAATTTCACTACAGAGACATTTATATTATAGACTTTTTTTGAACATTTGGTTAGTGCTGCACCCTTTTTTGTATTTTGTAAGCTTTATTATAGGCTTACCTATAGGTAAAAGTCAGAGGTTCCTGCTTCTGAAGACGTCACTGTTTGATGACGAAACGCGTTAAGTGGTTGTTCCTGTACATCCCTGCCAGGTCATGGGCGGGATCCAAATTTTTGGACAATGTAACAGGCGGACCAATCTGTATGATATCCAATGGATTTTGTAGCACTTTTTAACTACTTTTAATACATTGACTAAGTGAATTTATACTGAGAGGCTGCCTCTTTGTTTTTATTTTTATCATACTGCCTGCCTATCGATCTTAATGGAGTAATACCGGGATCGCATTAAGGAGGAGAAAGAATACGTATCAGGAAGATCGGAACAGGTCTCCCGATGACCCACAAGCATTGAGGACCTCTCTTGCTGTACAGTAAGGGGGCCACTGACATCTGGTGAGTGCGGTGTGTATTACCAAGTGGAATATTCACTATATGTTGTAGCTTAGGAACCTGGTACTCGAGCACTCAACATTTCATTCTATAAAGACATTTGCACTAGTTCACTTTAAGAACTATTCTATTTTTATCTATGTATTTTTTTTTTATATTTTTCCATATTTGAATTTATAGTTTGATATTTGTGATAATCCATGATTGTATATTTTTGATTATTTTTTGCACGTTAATGCAAGCGCTGCCTAAGGACAACTCTTTAAAAGTCAGAGATGGGAGCAAAGTGGCAATTTGCATTATTATTAATAATAATAATAATAATAATAGTAATGGTCATAATAAATAATAATATCAAAATAATAATAATAATACAAAAAATATATCAGCATCATTATATTGAACTCTAACTCTTTGACTGTTTTATTTTACCAGTATATTTTTTTTACAAATTATTGGCTTAAAAATCAAAAATCAATTCAATACAATTTTATGATTGGAATATTTCTGCTTGAAGGGATCTATTTATAATAAAACTTTAGGGAGAATATCACACACATTCGTGCAGGCTGCACACATTTTAACTATAATTTCTGTAATAGATTCATTCCTATGATTGTCAGGTCCATCTAGTGACTAAAATGCGGTATATTTTCTCATTGGGGTATTTCAGAAAGCTATACTGTATTTTGGCCACCAGATGGAGCTGAGGATCATAGGATTTAAAGGAGAAGTACAACCAATGGTCGTTTGGCTATACTTCTGTGGATCACAGGAGTGCAGTTCATTCTGCACTCATGTGACCCGTTTTTAGCAGACAGCGGCTTCAGCAGACCCGCTGTTGGCTGACTTCACAGAGCCGGTCCAGGCTGGGGGAATGATTGTGATCATATGGTCAGGATCTGCCCAGAACCCTGGACCGGCACTTGGCTCAGCCTCTCAGCGATTTGCTGAAAGCCTGAGCAAGCTGGTTCTGCGCCCTCCACAGCCCAGCGCATGGACCGAGTGATCAGCGGTGTTTGATCGCTCAGTTCTCAGTCTTAGAGCCAGCGGAGGACAGATGCAGCATCGGATTAATGCTGCACCCACCTAAGTAAGTACATTTCTTTGACCACTTCAGCCCCGGAAGGATTTCACACTTTAGGACCAGAGCCCTTTTTGCGATTCGGCACTGCGTCGCTTTAACTGAGAATTGCGCGGTCGTGCGACGTTGTACCCAAACTAAATTTGCGTCCTTTTTTTTCCACAAACAGAGCTTTCTTTTGGTGGTATTTGATCATCGCTGCGTCATTTCTGATCGCCGCTATAAACAAAAGAAGAGCGACAATTTTGCAAAAAAACCCAAATTTCTTACTTTTTGCTAAAATACAAATCCAAAAAAAAAATACAAAAAAACACTTTTTTTCATCAGTTTTGGCCGATTTATATTCTTCCTCATATTTGTGATAAAAAAAATCGCAATCGGCATTTATTGATTGGTTTGCGCAAAAGTGGCCGCGTTTATGGATGATGAGAATTCATTTTTGAGGTTTTTATTTTTTTTTTATTTTTTACTAGTAATGGCGGCGACCTGCGATTTTTAGCGGTACTGCGATATTGGGGCAGACATGTCGGACCATTTTGACACTTTTTTGGGACCATTGGCATTTATACAGCGATCAGTGCTATAAAAATGCACTGATTACTGTGTAAATGCCATTGGCAGTGAAGGGGTTAACCTGCAGGGGGCGCTCTAAGGGTTAACTGTGTTCCCTGGGTGTGCTCTAACTGTGTGTGGGCTGCCCTAGCAGGGGAAGGGAAGTGATCACAGCCCTTCCCCCTCTCACAGAACGGAGGTCCGTGCTTACTTACACAGACCTCCGTTCTTTCACTCCGGGGGGGGGGGGGGCATCGCGGGTAGCCGGCGGCGATCGAGTCCGCTGCACCCGCTCCCTGGCCCTCCCCGAACACAGTGAGCGATCTCGCAGCCACCGTCGTATGACGGCGATTTGCGATATCGAACCACTTTGTCGCCGTCAACCTGCGGTTGGCGGTCAGCAAGTGGTTAAGAAAAAAAATTCCCGAACTTCTCTTTTAAATCTGACAAGCCGACTGTAGGCTGTCTGACTCAATTGATATGTGCTGCATTAGTATCATTGGAGAGCAGGTGAGACATCAGGGGTCTAAAAGACCCCTGATATCTCACTAAAGAGAACCTGTTGCCAAAAAATGCATTACATGGGTAACTTTTTGTCCCCTTCTGTATGCGATGAAAAAAAGGTTTAGAAAAAAAAGTATAAAAAAATGAATGTTACACCCAAGCACTTAAAATCTCCCCCCATTTTTTTAAAGCCCCCCCCCCCCCCCCACATCGTTAGATGTACAAATGTAAATGTATGCAGATTTATTCTATTTTCCCTGGTCACCATTATCATAGAACAGAAAATGATAGGATACATAAATTGCTACTATAGTCATCATATGAGAAGCTAAGGAGCAGGGCCGCTGATAAGGCAGTACAGAAAGCCACCCAGTACTGGCCCCAGGCCCCATCAGTGCCCAAAAGGGGGGCCCAAGCATGAGCGACTGCTGTACTGCCTTTTTGTCAACTCCCCCTGCAGCTCTATTGGCTTCTCCTCCTTTTTCTTCCTTCGGCTGCGCTGCAGGGGGATTGGTATCCGCATCCCCACCCCCCTGCTGCCCGGGTCCCCCTTCTGTGTGGTCCCTTCCCCTGCAGCATTGCCAGCTAACCTCCTCTCCTCTGCCACCAGCAGCTGTTGAGGGCACACAGGCAGATGCTTTAGGATGAAGAGGGTGTGTGTGCAGTAAATATATCCTATTTACCAGCCTTTTCCTTTCCTGAATTAACTCAGTGAGTGTTTGGCACTGATCACTCATTGTGTTCATTCATCACGGAAGCATAGTAAATTGTGTTTACTGTGCTTCAGTTTGTGAATGAACAGGTAGCCTCAGAGCGCTTCCCACCCATTCACTCTCCAGTGCAGCTGAGGCTGCAGAGAAAGGGAAAAGGGAATCGCTGCCCTCAGTCACTTTCTCCGTCTCAAATATGAGCCATCAGGGGTCGGTTTAGACCCTGGATATTTCACCAAAGACCCCCCCAACAAGGCTGTTAAAATAATGTAAAAAAAAAAGAAAAGGAGGGGGCGGGGCTGTCAGGTAGGCTGTACGGGGCCCCCGTCTTGGAGTATTCGAGTCATAGAAGAAGTCAGGGGCGGCATCAGCACACCAGGCTCTGTCTAGAACTAAATATCACTTTTGGGTGGAAACGCCCTTTACATTGTTCACAGAAGCTTACTATCATTCAATGGGTGTGTAGTGTCAGGGCCGGGACAAGGGTGGGCAGGAGGGACAGCTGCCCTGGGCACAGCAGAGCAAGGAGCAGGGAATGGGCACAGGACAGTAAACCCATTCTATGGCATGAGGGGAGGGGGTGCAGTTCAACATTCTTGCTCTGGGCACTTGCTGATGAACCTGTTCCAGTACTGCATACTGTATATCCAATGCATCTCCTGCTGTCATCTGCCTGTGTATCTCTTTCCTTGCTGGGTCTCTGTGTGTTCTAAGTGCTCTATTATCCTCAGAAAGCAATTTAATCAGCTGATGAGCGCAGACTGGACTGCATTAATCCCCCAGTGACATGTTACGGTTTTTAAGTGAGCATTGAAAACCAAAACTTTATTTATAGCATGCCTCCTGACACTAACATGCTACTTATCCTGCCATATGTGATGTTTGATTTACTGCTATTCATGTGCCCCTCTCATTCACTTATCAACATCTATAATTAGCAATCATAAAAAAGACACAACCCCTAGGTTCCCCATACATTTTACAAATTCATTGCACAATCTTTGTGCAATTACCTTTAGATTTGCCAAGACTACACTATATCACCAAAAGTATTGGGACGCCTGCCTTTACACGCACATGAACTTTAATAGCATCCCAGTCTTAGTCCGTAGGGTTGAATATTGAGTTGGCCCATCCTGTTGCGCAGTCATGTTGGAATGGGAAGGGGCCACCCCCAAACTGTTACCACAAAGTGGGGAGCATGAAATTGTCCAAAATGTCTTGGTGTGCTGACACCTTAAGAGTTCCCTTCACTGGAACTTGGGGCCAAACCCAACCCCTGAAACATTACCCCACACCATAATCCCCCCTCCACCAAATGATTTGGACCAGTGCACAAAGCAAGGTCCATAAAGACATGGATGAGTGAGTTTGGGGTGGAGGAAATTGACTGGCCTACACCTGAACTCAACCCAATAGACTACCTTTGGGATGAATTAGAGTTGAGACTATGAGCCAGGCCTTCTCTTCCGACATCAGTGCCTGACTTCACAAATGCGCTTCTGGAAGGTGTGTGGTCAGGACTCTGTGCAGGCCAGTCAAGTTCCTCCACCCCTAACTCACTCATCCTGTAGACAGCCTTCCCAGAAGAGTTGAAGCTTTTTATGGCTGCAAAGGGTGGGTTAACTCAATATTGAACCCTACGGTCTAAGACTAGGATGCCATTAAAGTTCATGTGCAAGTAAAGGCAGATGTCCCAATACTTTTGGTAATATAGTGTATGTAATGTGAGGACCTACATATAATCCGATTAATTTGCATCCAATCAGGCAGGCATTTGCACTACATGATTATTGGAAGATCATACAATCAGATTGTAAAACGTGTGTCAAAAGGAGAAATCATTTCTGAAGCTTTGGAAATTTTTACCAATCCAACCATTTTAAAGTGGAAGTAAACAGCTGGGTGTTTTTTTTTCTAACCTGAACGGTAATGTCATAGCGTGCTAGTATGCATCGCATACTAGCACATTATGTTAAACTTACCTGAAAACGAAGCCCTCCAGCGGTGCGCTTCCACTGCTGCAGGCACTTCCATCTTCAGCCAGTCTTCCTTCCGGGATTGTGGACTTTGGTACAGGACTCTGGCACGGAAAGGACCGGGTGGCCATTCCTTCAGAGCGCATCACCGGTGTTGTCATCGGCTGCATGTACAGTAAATATCTCCTAAATGGTGCACATTCAGGAGATATTTACAGTACCTATAGGTAAGCCTCTGAAGACTACAGAATATGATGAAACGCGTACGTCAGGACTGGATCTTATGATGTAAGCATGCTACCTGCCATGGCCATCTTTTGAAATATGTTTGCGGTGTCTTTCAATGTTTTATCAGGTATGAGTGCAATCCCTTGAATAAATAGTGTTTTTTAGCTTCTTAAACACACTGCACTATGGTTGTGCCATTTACATCCCTCTGGGGTACTATTGATGGTGTTGTTCATATCGTTTTAAACTCCTTGAGTGATGACCATCAGACCTGCAGTGATGGATTATGTGAGGATTTGAGTGAATTTTGGCTGCCTTCATCTGGCTCTAGATTCCTAATATGCTGCTGTTGACCTCTCTGTAATTTGATGGAAGCTGGTGTGGGGACTCTACACTATCCATTGTCTATTGGGACTATCATGTGAATTTCACTATAGAGACATTTATATCATCGACTTATTGTTGAACATTTGGTTAGTGCTGCACCCTCTTTTGTATTTTGTAAGCCTTATTGTAGACTTACCTATACGTAGAAGTCAGAGATGCCTGCTTCTGAAGACGTCGCTGTTTGATGACGAAACGCGTTAAGCGGTTGTTCCTGTGTGTCATTTCTAGTCCGCAGGTAGAACACACGCAAGGCCATGGTTGGCAACCATATTTTTGTAATGTAACACGTGGACAAATCTGTATGATATCCAATGGATTTTGTAGCCCCTTTTAACTACTTTTAATACATTTACTAAGAGATTTTATACTATGAAAGGCTCCCACTCCGTTTTTATCATACTGCCTACCTATTGACTTTAATGGAGTAATACGAGGATCGCATTGAGGAGGAGAAAGGATCTGTACCAGGAAGAGCGGGACAGGACTTCCAGTGACCCACAAGCATTGATGACTTCTCTTGCTGTACAGTAAGGGGGTCACTGACATCTGGTGAGTGCAGTGTGTATTACCAAGTGGAATATTCACTATATGGGGTATCTTAGGAACCTGGTACTCAAGCACTTAAAATTTCACATTCTATAAAGACATTTGCACTAGTTCACTTTAAGGACTATTCTATTTTTACAGTATCTATATATTTTTCTTTATGATTTTTTTTTATATTTGCCTTAAGGCCTCATACAAATGGACGTTTTTACAGCTGCGTTTTTGAGCTTTTTTTTCAGCCTAAAAACGCCTCTCTATGTTGGCCAATGGCCTCACACACACACAGATGTTTTTAAGCTGTAAGTGGCATAGGCATTTTAAGCTCCAAAAAAACCCAGGACCAGCGCGTTATAAGGCTCCAGTGGTAGAGCTGTAAAAACGCAGACGCCGGTAAAAGCTCAAAAACGCGGCTTAACTTTGTATACACAGCGTTGAGCCTCGTCAGGTGTTTCTCTGCCTCTATTCAAAATCAATCGTTCCCTATGGGAGCCCATTGATTTCAATAGAAGTTGCAACAGTAGTCAGATCATGATGATCCGACTTGCAGTGTGACTTGTGTGCTGAGGATCTTGAAGGGGAACCCCGCGCAAAAATGAAAAATGAATGAAGAACCCCCCCCAAGAGATACCAGACCCTTCTGTCTGGTATGGGTTTTAAGGGGAACCATGCCAAAATCCATACCAGACCCTTACCTGAGCACGCAACCCAGCAGGTCAGGAAAGGGGGGGACGAGCTCCCTCCCTCCCACCATATCAGGCCACATGTCCTCAACATGGGGGGGGGGTGCTTTAGGGCACCATGCCAATATAAGCCAATGCACAGCACGGAGCCAGCAGCATTAGTCCGGGAGATTGTGTCAAGTCAACATCGGAAGAAGAACAGAGGGAGAAGACAGCGGAGAAGACCCAGCAAAAGAGCGAGAAAACAGAAGACCCAGCTAAAGAGCAGAAGAAAGAAGACGCCGGAGGAGGGAGAAGAGCCGGAGAGGGAGAAGACGTTGGAGCTGATTTAATATAATACCTTAAAAACTGTGTAGTATGGTCCGGGGGGGGGGGGGGGGG
>BLSH010192609.1:81099-93117 GCA_018402905.1 Glandirana rugosa | reverse complement strand
CCCCCCCCACCCTTCCTAGACCCTGGTTTGAGTCATTACGGAAGGACGTAAAGTTTCTTGTTACCATAAATAAGTCTTCTCAGCCTTTGTGCTTCTGTAATCAATGCTAAAAAGTTTGCTTACAGAAAATTTCTAAAATTGGCTTTGATATTCACAGAATTGTTTTAAAAAAAGTAAAGTGTTCTGAGTTTTGCACACCCAAGGTAAGTAGTCTGCAGTAGGGGAGTACTGCGTATTATAAATATTCTTCCAGAAAGTTTCCCATCAGCACAGAACCCCATCCTCATGACTAAGCTCCGGGGGGACGAAACGTGCTGGGGGTGTGGCCTGGTTGTAGGTTACCATTCTACTCACCACTCCAGGACACCTAGATGTGCGACTTTTAGGGGCCACCCCATTGTTCTTTGAAATGCAGGAAGGCATTACTGAGTTTGGTCCCAGATCCTTCCCACCCCCCCCCCTTTCTTAAAGTGACATTAAAGCAGAACTCCGCCCATAAATACAACTTTGTATCCTATGACCCCCCCCCCCCACCTGTTACACAATTGGGTTTTTTTATTTATTTATTTTTAAATCTATTTTTTTTTTTATTGCTACCTGGTCAGCTCCCTGCATCCATGCCTAGGCGATGGTGACAGTGTGGGCTATAGGGCCTGGCAGAGCCAAGTGACATGCCTGCATATGGACACAATCACATGAGTACCCCGTGCATGGGCAGAATTCAGCAATCCTCTGCTAGTCTATGGGACCTGAGTGATGTGTCTGTGCATGCGTGGGATGTTCATGCAATTCCCAGTCACGATGTAGACATTCCGCTCAGCTTTGCCAGATTCCGTGTCTGCGCATGCATGGCATGTCTGGGCAAGATGGCAGCATGGGAGCAGAACCACAAAGAAGAACACTGGACCTGGAAGAAGAACGCTGGACTCAATGGACTGACATCGAAATAGACATGTGCACTGCCAAAAAATTTGTTTGTTTTTGTTTCATTTATTTTTTTTTTTTCGGGTGATTCGTTGGGATCAAAATTTGAAAATTTGGAAATTCGAAATAATAACTAACTAATAAGACTAACTATAAATTATAGGTATTGGAATTTTCAAATTTGGCTGTCTAAACAAATTAATAGTGATAAATAACAATAATAATAATAATAATAATAATACATTTTTATTATTTATTATTATTATTATTATTTATTATTATTAATTTGTTCTGTTCCATTTGTTCAGATGTGGCATTCGTTATTTTGGATAAATTTGTATTTGTTACGTTCACTAACGAATGCCACATCTGAACAAATTAATAATAATAATAAATAATAAAAATGTATTATTATTATTGTTATTTATCGCTATTAATTCGTTTAGACAGCCAGATTTGGAAGGAAATTCCAATACCTATAATTTAATAGTTTATTATTAGTTATTATTTCAGATTTTAAAATTTTGGGGCTTTCGTTCTTCTTTCCGGATTTTCGTTCTTTTCGGATTTTCGAATATTTGGAAAAATTTGCTAAAAGGGTTTTTGTTATTTTGAATATTTCCGAATTAACGAATTGTGTTCCAATCCGGTGATTCAAGCTGGGGGCGCTAGCTAGGAAGAGTCTGTGCACTAGATACAGGAAAGAGAAGTCCCAAATCCCACATACCGACACAACCCAACGTTCGCCATAGTAAAAGCAGCGTCAGCTTAGCTCCGACGCGTTTCGTCCCACCTATGGGGGCGTGTCCTGGATGGAGCTGGGTTGAGGATGATCTTGCTATGCCAACCGTCGGATTGTGTTGCTGTGCAGTGTTTGGGACTTCTCTTTCCTATATCCCAGGACTAATAGTTGTGGTTTTTTTTTTTTAAATTTCAATACAGAGGATGGAGTTCCCCATTAAGGTAATAAATGTTACATGCGTCACTGCATTGTGTCTACGCATGCGTGGGATGTTCATGCAATTCCCAGCCATGATGTAGACATGCTGCTCAGCTTTGCCAGATTCCGTGTCTGCGCATGCATGGGATGTCAGGGCAAGATGGCAGAATGGGAACAAAACAACAAAGAAGAACATGGACTCCATGGACCGGTACTCACATCAAAGGACTAAGGGGTACTGCTCCAGGCTCCTGTATTCCAATCCGGTGATTCAAGCTGGGGGTGCTGGCTGGGAAGAGCCCACCCAAGCTCAGTACACTAGATACAGGAAAGGGAAGTCCCAAACCTCACATACCGACACAACCCTACAGTCAGGATAGTAAGAGCAGCTTCAGCCTAGCTCCAACGCGTTTCGTCCCACCTATGGGGGCAAACTGCGTTGGGGGCGTGTTCTAGATGGAGCTAGGTTGAGGCTGATCTTTACTATGCCAACCGTCGGGGTTGTGTTGATGTGCGGCATTTGGGACTTCTTCTCTTTCCTGTATCCCAGGATTAGTAGTTTAGTTTTTTTATTTCAATACAGAGAATATTTAGTAGGGTATAAAAATATAATAGGTAGGCAATGGTGGAGTTCCCCATTATAAATGGTACATACGTCACTGCATTGTCTACGCATGCGCGGGATATTCATGCAATTCCCAGCCATGATGTAGGCACGCCGCTCACGTTTGCTAGATTCCTTGTCTGTGCATGCATGGCATGTCAGGGCAAGATGGCAGAATGGGAACAAAACAATAAAGAAGAACATGGACTCCATGGATCGGTACTCACATCAAAGAACTAAGGGGTACCGCTCCAGGCTCCTGTGTTCCAATCTGAGGACTCATGCTGGGGATGCTAACTGGAATGGGCCTGTCCTAGCTCAGTACACTAGATACAGGAAAGAGGAGCCCCACATACCGACACAACCTGACATTCGGCATAGCAAGAGCAGCTTCAGCCTAGTGCTGACGCGTTTCGTCCAACCTATGGGGCGAAACTTGTTGGGGGGGGTGTGGCCTGGAAAGAGCTAGGTTGAGGCTGCTCCTACTATACTTACTACTCTTACTATGTCAACCATCAGGTTGTGTGGGTGTGCGGTGTTTGGGACTCTTTGCTGTAGCCCTGTATAGTTTGGTAGGGGCGGGGTTCCCCATTAAGGAAATAAATGTTACATGCCCTGCTGCATTGCGGTGTCATTCATTTTGAATAGGGCCTCAATGCATTAGGTCAACCAGAAGAAAGTTCAAAGTTAAACTAAAGAAAAATGGCCGAAGCGAGGTTGCAGATCCTCCCGGAAATCCTGTATAGTGGACAATTGTCTGAACTCTTATTCAATGCGGAATGTAACAGAATGTGTCCAATTTCAGGAGGCTACCCCTGGGCTCTATACACCCTGACCTGCGCCTCTCAGAAGATGTGCGGATTATCTGGCACTGCCAGCCATCCCGTTGATGGGAGGGTAAGAATGGCGACTTCCTGCTGCACCACCGACAACTGCGTCCCGGAATTACCCACCTGTAAGTCATTCCCATCTCTATGGTTCTTTATAGCTGACGTTTAATCTGCTGATATTTTGCCTTCTCTGGTGTTCCCCAAAATGCTAATGAAATTTGTAAATAAAAAGAACCTCCCCATTGCCATTACATACCATATTTTAGACCCAGTGATGTCATCACTTGGTCTCTGTGCTTCTCTATGCAATGGAGACAGATCATGTTTGGTGGGAGGAGATGTACATAGCTTCCATAACCACTTGCTTACCGGGCACTTATACCCCCCTTCCTGCCCAGGCCATTTTTCAGCTTTCAGCGCTGTCACACTTTGAATGAGAATTACTCAGTTATGCAACACTTTACCTGTATGAACATTTTAACTCTTTTTCACACAAATAGAGCTTTCTTTTGGTGGTACTTAATCACCACTGGGTTTTTTATTTTTTGCGAAACAATAAAAGACAGACAATTTTGGGGATTTTTTTTTTTTCATATTTTGTTATAAAATTTTGCAAACAGCTAATTTTTCTTCACTGATGTGCGCTTATGAAGCAGCACTGATAGCCAGTGATAGGCGGCACTGATGGGCACTGATCAGGAGGCACTGATGAGGATGCGCATATGGGTGGCACTGATAGGCATTAATAGGTGGCACTGATGGGCACTGATAGGCAACACTGATGATGAGGCTATACGGAGAGGTGGCACTGATAGGTTGCACTGATGAGGTGGTACTGGTGGGCACTGATAAGGCTGCACTGATGGGTGGCACTGATGGGTATTGATAGGTGGCACTGATGGGCAACACAGAGAGATGGCACTGGTGGGCACTGATGTGGCACTGGTGGGGACTGCTCAGGAGGCACTGATGGGTGGCACTGATACGCATTGAAAGGTGGCACTGGTGGACAGCACTGATGATGAGGCACTGATGGGTGGCACTGGTGGGTATTGATAGGTGGGCACTGATTTGCAGCACATCCAGGCGCTAAGGGAATCAATGTCCCTCTAATTGATAACTGGCATTGGTTTATTTCCATGATCAGCTGTGGCTGGCTGACAGCTGATCACATAGTAAAGGGCCCGCTGCGAATGACAACAATGGTGGGGCACTATTACACCTCCTTATAATATCAATGATGGGACCTTTTCTTCTCCTGGTGGTCACAGTCCGCCCCCTCTAAAGTTTGAAGGACAGTAAACTGGCCCTTTGTGTATGAAGATTGGGGACCCCTGGTCTAGACATTACGGACTGCTGACTTGGCACAATCCACAAGCAGCTTAACTCTTCAATAAGACACAGATGTTAACTCCAAACCAATTTTACTTTGGCCAATTGCAGTACAGAGGATGTCTTTCCAGTTTTTTGACCTGTAAGAAAATGACTTTCCTAAGCCTTGTCTCTGTGAATAACAAGCACTGACTAAGGTAACTTGGACCTAACTAGCACTAAACAGAAGGGAAGGACAGAGGAAGATTCACATTGTAAACAAGTTGTAGTTGCACAAAACTGCCACTAGATGTAGCAAACTACAAGCCAATAACAACCTAATGCAGTTCAATACAACATATATATTATTATATTATAGATTTATATATATATTTTTTCAGTTTCTGGTGACATTCTGCCTCTGTTCTTTCTCTCATAGTGCCGGAGGTCAGCTCGGTATGGAATGGGTTGGTGTGTCCATCCTGCGTGAATCCCAAATCCACCTTCTGTGCTGCGTCTAACACCATGCAATGCACAGGCAATGAGACCATGTGCGCTACCCAGACTGTAAAAGTGTCAGGTATAGGTCACACATCCAAAACTTTTCTCTCTTTGTGACTTGGGGCCCCTTTTTTTGTTAATATGCTCACCCTTTTCTTGTGTGTTCAGACCGGTCACATGAAATGCAGGGTCCTCTACAGTCCTCTTCCAATGGTAGCGCTCAATGATGTAGAGTGCAATGCTGACATTATACCATCGGTACTGCTTTCTACATCAATACACTGTGAATGAAGGATGCTGTGTTACTGTCCCCTCGGGGGAAGGAACTAGGCACCCTACATTTATAGTATACCCTCGGGGGACAGAACTATGGCACCCTACATTTATAGTATACCCTCGGGGGATGGAACTATGGCACCCTACATTTATAGTATACCCTCAGGGGACAGAACTATGGCACCCTACATTTACAGTATACACTCGGGACAGAACTATGGCACCCTACATTTATAGTATACCCTCAGGGGACAGAACTATGGCACCCTACATTTATAGTATACCCTCAGGGGATTGAACTATGGCACCCTACATTTATAGTATACCCTCAGGGGACGGAACTATGGCACCCTACATTTATAGTATACCCTCAGGGGACGGAACTATGACACCCTACATTTATAGTATACCCTCAGGGGATGGAACTATGGCACCCTACATTTATAGTATACCCTCAGGGGACGGAACTATGGCACCCTACATTTATAGATTACCCTCAGGGGACGGAACTATGGCACCCTACATGTATAGTAAACCCTCGGGGGATGGAACTATGGCACCCTACATGTATAGTATACCCTCGGGGGGATGGAACTATGGCACCCTACATTTATAGTATACCCTCAGGGGATGGAACTATGGCACCCTACATTTATAGTATACCCTCAGGGGATGGAACTATGGCACCCTACATTTATAGTTTACCCTTGGGGGAAGGAACTATGGTACCCTACATTTATAGTATACCCTCGGGGGATGGAACTATGGCATCCTACATTTATTGTATACCCCCAGGGGAACGAACTATGTCACCCTACATTTATAGTATACCCTCGGGGGATGGAATTATGGCACCCTACATTTTATAGTATACCCCCGGGACGGAACTATGGCACCCTACATTTATAGTATACCCTCGGGACGGAACTATGGCACCCTATATTTATAGTATACCCTCGGGACGGAACTATGGCATCCTACATTTATAGTATACCCTCGGGACGGAACTATGGCACCCTATATTTATAGTATACCCTCGGGACGGAACTATGGCACCCTACATTTATAGTATACCCTCGGGACGGAACTATGGCACCCTACATTTATAGTATATCCTTAAGCTGGCATTTCACTGAAAGAAGAAAACCTCACCAGATTCCTCCATCCAAGCTATACAGATGGATGCCTCTGCAGTGCAGGCTATTGTATTGTGAAAATGGTGCTGGTGGCTGTCAGGACATCAGTTTTTCAGTTGAAGGACGTTGGGTGGTAAGTTGCTGAAACGGCCACCTACGAATCAAATTTTGGGAACCAGACAAGCTTCACTCAGTGTTTGGCCAGCTTTAGTCTTCCATGGAAAATGATGCTGGATATTATTTGAACCTAGAAGACTGAGGACATCTTGTGGCATAAAAGAGAAATGCACTGTATGCTAGCAGTGGTATGAAAACTTCCCGCCTCACTCCTGGAATAAAATCAAGGCAGACTGAGTGCTGTTGTAGACATGTGCAATTCAGTTTGTTCCGAATTAGGTTTTTTAATGAATTTCGACAAATTCCGAATTTTTCAAAATATTCGAAAATTTGGAAATTTGAAACCCAGAAATTCGTAAATGTGAAAAAATTACTAATTTAGGCCCCTTTCACACTGAGGCACTTTACAGCCATTTTTTAGCTAAAAAAAGCCTGTAAAGTGCCTCAAAACCCCCCCCCAATCCACCCCAATATAAAAGTGCTTTCACACTGGGGCGGTGCCATAGCGCCACTATAACAGCGGAAAAGCGCCACTGAAAGTGGCTTCACCGACCAAGTATGAAAGTGGCCTAATAATAACTTAACTATTACTAACTATTAAATTATAGGTGTTGGAATCTCCTTTCAAATTTGGCTGTTAGCGAACGTAACAAATACGAATTTATCCGAAGTTATGAATTATCCAAAATAACGAATGCCGTATCCAAACAAATGGAACGTAAGAAACTAATAATAATAAATAACAATAATAATAAAAACTTTTTATTATTATTAATTTGTTCTACTCCATTTGTTTAGATGCGACATTCGTTATTTCGGATAATTCATAACTTCAGATAAATTTGTATTGGTTATGTTCGCTAACAGCCAAATTTGAAAGGAAATTCCAATACCTATAATTTAATAGTTAGTCATTATTAGTTAGCTATTTTGAATTTTAGGATTTTTGCATTTTTGTTCTTTCGAATTTTTGGATTTTCTTTCTTATTTTCAGATTTTCGTATTTTTGGATTTCTGAATCTTCGAATTTTCGAGTTTTTGGATTTTCTAAAAAAAACAAAACAAATACAAACCTTCCTCTGTTTGGCTGAAGTGGAGAAGCGAGCAGGTGACGTCACAACCTCCACCTCATCCAATCCAAGGAAGCCTTTTATTCATTGATAAAAATGCAAGATTTCCTGTGAATGGCTGAACAGCGCTTAGCCAGATTTGATTTTGTTTCGGCAGCAGGCGGGAAGTAACTGTACATCTGCCGAAACACAGCGCTGTCAGGGGCGTAACTACAGGGGTTGCAAGGGTTGCAATTGCAACCGGGCCCCGTGCTCCAGGGGGCCCGTGTGCCTCCCTTGTACACCTGGATAGGAGGGATGGCGGGTGCGGAATTTAGAGGAACCAATCTCCTCCATTTTCCTCCTAATGGAGGAGATTGGCTCTTCTATATGCTGCCCCGGCCACCCCTCCTATCCGGTTTACTCGTCTTCTGCTGTTCCCAGGGTCCCTGTGTGCTTCCCTGGTCCCCCCCCACAGAGCTGCTGTCCTCCCCGCTCCTCTCTCCTGCCAGCTGCTGTAGAAGATGTGTCATGATGGAGGGATGGGAACAGGTTGGTAAATTTGTCATTTACCGGCTCCTTCCTTTTCAGAATAGAATTGGTTCATTCATAACTGAAGCATAGTAAACAGTTTTTACTATACTTCCATTTCTGAATGAATGGGAGGCTCGGTGCACAGCTATTCCTGTCCATTCATTCTGTGCTGATGAGGTTACACAGATGGAGATTGAGTGCTGAGGTTTGTTTAGACCCCTGATATCTCAACAAAGCCCCCCCAACAGTATAGCTTTAGAAAGTAAAATATATACTGTGTGTATGTGTGTGTGTGTGTGTGTGTGTGTGTGTGTGTGTATATATATATATATTATAACATAATAATTAATTTCGGATTTTAACTTCAATATTAAAACATTAATTTAAAGATTTAGGTCGAATTTTAATGTTATTCCCCATGACGAAGCTCCGAGGGGTGGGGCGAGACACGATGTGGGTGTGGCCTGGCCAGAGTCCAGGTAGAAGTTGCCACTTACTACCATGCCTTGGGATGATATGGATGTGCGGTCACAGGGGCATCTTCCTTTACATTAAATTTTTTTTTATATATATATTACATTAAAAAAAGAAATTAATAAATATATTTAATTATTAATATAATATTTAATTTAAGATGTAAAATGTTAACTTATTAAAACATTGATTTCAATTTTTATGTTGCCTTAAAGAATTTTAATGTTGTTCTCATTTTTAAAATGAATTTATCTTTTAAAATGTTTACATTTTTTTTCTTTCTGTTGCCATTTTTTTTCCCAGCCCTATCAATAGCAACATCTTTTCGTGGTTGTGCCACAAAATCCATCTGCGACGTCTTCGGGCGCACTTCTGGCGAGGTGTCTGAAGGATTTTCCTATACCTGCACCAGTGGAAACATAAGTCTCAAAAGAAGCTTCTAAAGGCCGACAGAAAATCTGACTTTGACTGCTGTTATTCTTCCATTAAAACGACTATTCATTTTACATACAATAACCCAAAGGTTTTTTTTTTTTAATGTTTCATTTTTATTTTTTGCTTTGCATTATTTTTGTTGTAATCATTTGAGAAATACAGCTTGTTTTGTGTACTTCCTCGTGGTATAATTAATCTGTCTGTGGTCAAGAATGGTTATAGAGAGATGAGTGGGCATGGATGGGCATGGATGGAGGGAAAGGAGAATGGGGAGGAGAGTGGGCATGGATGGAAGGAAAGGAGAATGGGGAGGAGAGTGAGAATGGATGGAAGGAAAGGAGAATGGGGAGGAGAGTGGGAATGGATGGAAGGAAAGGAGAATGGGGAGGAGAGTGGGAATGGATGGAAGGAAAGGAGAATGGGGAGGAGAGTGGGAATGGATGGAAGGAAAGGAGAATGGGGAGGAGAGTGAGAATGGATGGAAGGAAAGGAGAATGGGGAGGAGAGTGGGAATGGATGGAAGGAAAGGAGAATAAGGAGGAGAGTGGGAATGGATGGAAGGAAAGGAGAGTGGGAATGGATGGAAGGAAAGGAGAATGGGGAGGAGAGTGAGAATGGATGGAAGGAAAGGAGAATGGGGAGGAGAGTGAGAATGGATGGAAGGAAAGGAGAATGGGGAGGAGAGTGAGAATGGATGGAAGGAAAGGAGAATGGGGAGGAGAGTGGGAATGGATGGAAGGAAAGGAGAATGGGGAGGAGAGTGGGAATGGATGGAAGGAAAGGAGAATGGGGAGGAGAGTGGGAATGGATGGAAGGAAAGGAGAATGGGGAGGGAATGAGAATGGATGGAAGGAAAGGAGAATGGGGAGCAGAGTGAGAATGGATGGAAGGAAAGGGGAATGGGGAGGAGAGTGGGAATGGATGGAAGGAAAGGAGAATTTACGGCGATTCACAAGACAGCGCCGCACTGCCACAGTAAATATACTGCGCACGCTCAGCAAGTGGTTAATATTTATTTATTGATTTTTTAACACTCACTTTTTTTTTCTCTCTTCAAGCAGAGACAAAAATACATGGCATCTTTCCCCTGCATTTGCAGAGAGAGAAACACAAGGGCAGGCTTCATAGTGATTAAATCACTAACCCTGGCACTGACTTAGATCAAACCTTGATCTAGGTATTTTTACTTTAATTCTTATTAAAATTTTTAATATTTATTCATTTTTTTTTTTACGCTCACTTTTTTTTTCTCTCCGCAAGGAGACACAAAAATACAATGCAATCTCAACATTCACAGAGAGAGGAACACAGGGGCAGGCGTCACAGTGACTGATCACTGTGGTAGCCAATCAGAGGCTGCCACAGCGATCAGGTCACCTGGAATGGTGAGTTCTGGGTCCTGATTGTTAGTATGGGACCCGGGGCTATCTGTGCTCCCCGTTCTCTGTGCTGGGGAGCAAAAGGGGAGAGGTAAATATACAGTCCCACGGCAAAAAGCCCAGTGTGGTGAGGCAGCGTATTTGTGTTGCGTCGACGTCAAGGGGGTTAATATTGGCTTCAATAGACTAAATTAGTAAGAAGCTGTAAAAAACACCACCAGGTGGTCAGGTGGTCATGAAGATTTATATTATAGTATGCCACATCCTAGAATTAGTAATATCGAATTTAGAAAAGAATGGACTTTAAAGGCATACTCGGTATAGTGTACACATATAAACTTTATTTGTTACAAAAAATGGCACATAAATGCCCTGATTTAGACATAAGTCATTTAGAACTTCACAGTTAAAAACATGTATGTATATATATAGTGTATATTACAACACATTATCCCTTACAGGGTAAAAGGTCCTGTGGTTCCCTATGTATACCAGCCACACAGGTTGCTGGCAGCCAGAGGGGCCCACTACAAGATACTAGGAATAAACAGGGATATCTATTTCAGACGCAACTCAGTGTATTAAATAGAACATGGGTCTCAAATGAAGAAATAATATAAAGTTTAATTATGGTTACGCTGATGTAGATCCCATCGGAAAAATTGCAGAATCAAATTCCTGCTTGCTCTTGCTCAACTAGTTTCGCGCTCTAAGTGCATAGCGCTTCATCTGGAGCTGGGTAAATATTAGTATCATATAGTATGTATAGTAGGATTATGCCTGGAAACGCTGGTGGAACCCTCCCTAGGGCATGAGAGATTGCCCCATAGGGAAATGGTGTGGCACCCGCCCTGTCTCCAATCCCCCTCCACAGTCCGTCCCAATGCTCCCACGGTCGACCCACAGCCGCACCAGGCGAGTATGGGGGCACAGGTGTTTCCCAAACTGATCTATAATCGGGGGTCCTGGGCCTAGACTATAATTCGTGACTAGCCGAAGACACTCCCGAAATACCACCGTCATATAGGGACGATGTTGTGTGAGATCGCCAAAGGTATTCCGATATGATTTGGGGGGGTGGGGGCGTATATGATGAATATAAACATAATTCTCTGGCTGGGGGAGCTCTTCTGAGGAAAACCCTTTGTGGACACGGGGGTATGAGCGGACCACGCCGACACCCAGCTGGCACCCTCGTAACCCTGCCTGACACCTCCCCCTAACCTCTGTCCCGCCCACGGTGTGGTAAAGGGATACCCCGTTAGAGAGTACGGGATCCCTCCCAAGGTGGTCGCAAAGGTCCGTATTAGGATGATATGTATGATATACTATGATTATAAATGGGTCGAGGTCTACTTCGCGATACGTGAATCTCGCGCTTTGATCAACTCGTTCTCGTTCGTCCTTAAACTAAGACGTTAAAAAGGCTACCCTAGATGTAGTCGCATTGGTATTAATTTGAAATATAATAAAGAAGTAAACTCTGGGTACAAGATAAATTATGTGAC
>BLSH010192609.1:46186-64963 GCA_018402905.1 Glandirana rugosa | reverse complement strand
CTATAAAGAATCATGTTTCACGTCACGAACATATTTAATCTGTATCTTTTAGTAAATTTTGATTTGTCATGACTATTATTCACGTATTTCACGTTTCACAGGTAACTAATAGGAGCCAGACTGACCGGAGACAGGAGACCAGGCCACGTGAAGTGATCGGTGTGGAAGTTTCCCGGATTACCCTGATGTTCCTGGCCGGATGTCCCCCAGTGATCCCAAGGCGTGTTAACCTCTAAATTCTGGTAAGCCTCCACTCGGATACAAGTTGGAGTCCCCTTTTTATTCTTTCACATTCAAATACTCACCTTGAAGTGTCACCAATTATTGAAGATTCATCACCTGGATTCAACACTCGGATTTCCATTTTTAATCAATGGACACTTTGCACTTTATGCACTTATTATCAGTACTGTTTAGTTTTAAATGATTTTCTATGTCTAATTTATACAAGCACTGCACTTTGTACTAAGAAATATCTTTATCATATAACACACATTGTTTCCATTTATACATATACTGTCATAATAGACGTATCATCATATGACAATTGTCATTAGTATAGCTTAGCGCTACCACCACAAATATACTATGTATGTGAACAAGCGTGTCCTCAGAGGCCCCCTCCTTGTATGCCTCTGAGGACACCACAGGACCTTTTACCCTGTAAGGGATAATGTGTTGTAATATACACTATATATATACATACATGTTTTTAACTGTGAAGTTCTAAATGACTTATGTCTAAATCAGGGCATTTATGTGCCATTTTTTGTAACAAATAAAGTTTATATGTGTACACTATACCGAGTATGCCTTTAAAGTCCATTCTTTTCTAAATTCAATATTGGCTTCAAATTAGGGTGGGCTCTGGGCAGAGGCGGCTCTAGGCTTTGTGAGGCCTTAGGCAAAACCTAGGCACGAGGCCCCACTCATGCCCATAATGGGAAAAATAATTCAAGCGATAAAAAAATTTACTTTATAAATTGCATATGTAAAGTGCTTTAAAGTCAGTACTCTCTATCTCAGTGCTGGTGTCAGTGTCAAATTAGGTGGATGCAAGGCCCCTGTGGATGTGAGGCCTTAGGCGACCGTCTAATTTGCCTAATTAGAGAGCTGCCTCCGGCTCTGGGTGCTGAGAATTGTGTCCAGAGCCCACCCAGGTGTGTTGCAATGAATATTTGCTTTTGCAACACTGATCCTCCTCCCGGTCAAACAGGAAACGGGTCTGATGCATGTCACCTGATTGGCTGAAAGTACAGGCAATCCTATTGGACACCTAGGAGGAGGGGAGGAGATGCACAGCGGAGGAGGAGAAAACGCAGGAGACGGTACCCGATGCCTGCCGCAGAGGAGGAGAAGACACAGACAGGAGCCGCTACCCGATGGCGGCCGCCTAGATGGGGTAATTGAACTGACCGGCAGACACAGAGCGCGCGGGGGGTGTGGGTTGTGGGGCTTTGAGGTGCCGCCGGAGGGGTAGGGTGGTTGTTTGCCACTCCCCCAAACCACAAGCCACCACTGGTCACTTCACTGTGTACCTGTAAGCGGTTACAACCACTTTACCATTTAAATGGAACTTCACCTAAAAGGGCGCGGGTGTCTAGTTTTGTAGTTACCCAATTTAATTTGTACTTGCATTGCGTTCCCAGCAGAAAATCCCCCCCCCCCAGCCTGCAACCTCCTGGGACGCATCACAGGTCCCAGGAAGCTACAGGTCCATTCACAAAGCACATCACTTGCACGTGCACAGTGGGGAACCGGCTGTGAAGCTGCTTCCCACAGTAAAGATGGCCGTGCCAGGGACCTGAAGACCAGCGAAGAACCGGTCCAGGTAAAGATAGCACTGGATCCCTGGACATGTGAGTGTATTGTTATTAAATGTCAGCAGATAGTGTTTGCAATTTTTTTTTCTTCATACTGAAGAATCTCTTTAAGCTTTATCTCGGGCACAAAGCCAAGGAGATTGGGAAATTCCTATCACTGAAGGAAAAGGGAATATTTTGGCCTTCAGATATATGAAGGTCCTTGTTAATTATCCATAATACGGTCATGGAAATAATCCATCGTTTGGCGAGTTATATTGTTTGACGTGAGATGGGAGCAGTACAACCTTTCCTCATCGTAGAGATATGAAAACCACAGATGGGGCTCAGGAACAAATATGAAAACAAGAGATGAGATGAATGTGAATATAATCCGACTCCAATGCTGTATGGCTTATATAACGTTCCATCTTATCAGTTCCTCCTGTTTTTTGAATGCCTCTGTTTGAAACTTGATAATTATTTGTACACATTTAGCCTGTTGGTGGGGGCCACTCGCCCTGCACGTGGGGATACCTTTCGCCATGCACATGCTTATCAATGCCCAGGACATGTGAGAATCAAACATTATGGCTTTTCCCCAACTTAGAGACCAACCATGTCACTGTGTGCAATATAAGTACTGAGATCCTCTGAAAGTTCTGTCCTGTGCCAATATACACCTTAGCTTGATGTACAGTATCTCACAAAAGTGAGTGCACCCCTCACATTTTTGTAAATATTTTATTCTATCTTTTCATGTGACAACACTGAAGAAATGACACTTTGCTACAATGTAAAGTAGTGAGTGTACAGCTTGTATAACAGTGTAAATTTGCTGTCCCCTCAAAATAACTCAACACACAGCCATTAATGTCTAAACCGCTGGCAACAAAAGTGAGTACACGCCTAAGTGAGAATGTCCAGATTGGGCCCAAAGTGTCAATATTTCGTGTGGCCACCATTATTTTCCAGCACTGCCTTAACCCTCCTGGGCATGGAGTTCACCAGAGCTTCACAGGTTGCCACTGTGGAGTCCTCTTCCACTCCTCCATAACGACGTCACAGAGCTGGTGGATGTTAGAGATCTTGCGCTTCTCCACCTTCTGTTTGAGGATGCCTCACAGGTGCTCAATAGGGTTTAGGTCTGGAGACATGCTTGGCCAGTCCATCACCTTTATCCTCAGCTTCTTTAGCAAGGCAGTGGTGGTCTTGGAGGTGTGTTTGGGGTCGTTATCATGTTGGAATACTGCCCTGTGGCCTAGTCTCTGAAGGGAGGGGAAGCTCTGCTTCAGTATGTCACAGTACATGTTGGCATTCATGGTTCCCTCAATGAACTGTAGCTCCCCAGTACCGGCAGCACTCATGCAGCCCCAGACCATGACACTCCCACCACCATGCTTGAGTGTAGGCAAGACACACTTGTCTTTGTACTCCTCACCTGGTTGCCGCCACACACGCTTGGCACCATCTGAACCAAATACGTTTATCTTGGTCTCATCAGACCACAGGACATGGTTCCAGTAATCCATGTCCTTAGTCTGCTTGTCTTCAGCAAACTGTTCGCTATGATCGACCAAAGAAGTTGAGTGCACGTGCTCAGCATCATATCCAGATGTTGTCTTTGGGAAACAGACGTATGAGTGCTGCCAGCATTGCTGCAGAGGTTGAAGGGGTTGGGGATCAGCCTGTCAGTGCTCAGACCATACCCCGCACACTGCATCAAATTGGTCTGCTTGGCTGTCGTCCCAGAAGATAGTCTTTTCTAAAGATGATGCACAAGAAAGCCTGCAAACAGTTTGCTGAAGACAAGCAGACTAAGGACATGGATTACTGGATCCATGTCCTGTGGTCTGATGAGACCAAGATAAATGTATTTGGTTCAAATGGTGTCAAGCGCCTGTGGCGGCATCCAGGTGAGGAGTACAAAGACCAGTGTGTCTTGCCTTCAGTCAAGCATGGTGGTGGGAGTGTCATGGTCTGGGGCCTCATGAGTGCTGCCGGCACTGGGGAGCTACAGTTCTTTGAGGGAACCATGAATGCCAACATGTCCTGTGACATACTGAAGCAGAGCATGATCCCCTCCCTTCGGAGACTAGGCCGCAGGGCAGTATTCCAACATGATAATGACCCCAAACACACCTCCAAGATGACAACTGCCTTGCTAAAGTAGCTGAGGGTAAAGGTGATGGACTGGCCAAGCGTGTCTCCAGACCTAAACCCTATTGAGCATCTGTGGGGCTCCTCAAGCGGAAGGTGGAGGAGCGCAAGGTCTCTAACATCCACCAGCTCTGTGATGTCGTCATGGAGGAGGGGAAGAGGACTCCCGTGGCAACCTGTGAAGCTCTGGTGAACTCCATGTCCAAGAGAGTTAAGGCAGTGCTGGAAAATAATGGTGGCCACACAAAATATTAACACTTTGGCCCCAATTTGGACATTTTCACTTAGGGGTGTACTCACTTTTGTTGCCAGCGGTTTACACATTAATGGCTGTGTGTTGAGTTATTTTGAGCGGACAGCAAATTTACACTGTTATACAAGCTGTGCACTCACTACTTTACATTGTAGCAAAGTGTCATTTCTTCAGTGTTGTCACATGGAAAGATAGAATAAAATATTTACAAAAAATGTGAGGGGTGTACTTACTTTTGTGAAATACTGTATATTGTTGTGTTGTGTTCTGCGATCTTTTGTCCTTTTGTTCTGTCTAGAAATGTAGCAAAGAAAGCATGTTGCGGATGTCCATAAATCTAGACTTATGATTGTAGCCATTGTTTTAGACTTGGGAGGTTGGTTTGAAATAGATAGAAAAAGATGTTCGACCTTGGGCCTTTCGTTATTTTATGTTATTTTTAATAGCATTTTGGCCATTATACAAGGTCTTAATTAATGTAAAATTGTCATTTGGATATGTGCCCAAGATATAGACAAGTGTGGAGCCTTTCTCAGCATTTTTACCGGGCACTTTCATCCTTCCTGCCAAGGCTAATTTTCAGCTTTCAGCACTGTCACTCTTTGAATGGCAATTGTGCGGTCATGCTACACTATAACCATATTCAATTTTTAGCATTTTTTCACACAAATAGAGATTTCTTTTGGTGGTATTTAATCACTACTGGGGTTTTTATTTTTTGCTAAACAAAAAAAAAAGACCAACAATTTTGAAAAAAAAAAAAACTATTTTCATAGTTTGTTATAAAATTTTGCAAACAGGTGAATTTTCTCCTTCACTGATGTGCGTCGATGAGGCAGCACTGATGGGCACTGATAAAGCGGCACTGATAGGCACAGATAGGTGGCACTGACAGGCACTGATAGGTGGCACTGATGGGCACTGATAGGTGGCACTGATAGGCAGCACTGATAGATGGCACTGATGATGAGGCACTGCTTTGCAGCTCTGATAGGGGGCACTGACAGGTGGCACTGGTAGGTGGTACTGGTGGGCACTGATGTGGTAGCAGTGGCTCTCTGTGTGCGGGACCAATGTCCCGTTTACACAAGCCAGTAATCAGCTTTTTTTTTTTTTATTACCGGCTTTTGTTTACAGCACGTGGTCGCCTGTCATTGGCTGACAGCTGATCACATGGTAAGGGGCCAGCCTTACTCCGATTTGTGATCAGCCGAGTCTGATGGACTCGCTGATACCAGAGTGCTCCACCAGTGCCCCGCAGGGGGGGGGGCGAGGGTAGCACATGCTTGGGAGGATGTACATGGATGCCCTCTTGGCAATTTAGGCCCGAAAGACGGCTACAGCGAGGGCGCAAAGAGGTTAACATGGAGGAACCCTTGAAATAACTTTCTGGGTTCAGTGAATGCCTTCTAAGGATTGTTTATCTACAGCTTACAGTACATTAGTGTGAATCATGTATAAACAGAAAGAAGGAGAGAAAAGCACCACCATCTAAATGTATCATTTATTAAAACATTTATGAAATGAAAATAAATATGCACTCACATTTACATTAAAAAGCATATCAATAAGTCTCCAGCAGGGGGCAACCTTCCAGGTGGTCAATGGTAAGCAAGTCCCTCAACATGGAATTGATGTAAGGTGCCAGGAACCAGGAAGTTGACCAAGGGAACACCAGGAAGAGCTAACAGAAGCAGCAGACTGAAGGTATATATCACATGCATGAGAACCACTGTGGACAGCAGGGAAGTACTGCAGGCCCACAAAATGGCAGTGATGATTGTCAAAACCAAAGGGGGCCACACCCCAAAATGCATAACCACTAGGGTTGCCACCTTTTCTTCAAGCCAAACCCGAACCTGAGGCACCTTTGGGTGCCCCAAGGAGAGTAGTAATGCGGTGCACATAGCGCAGTGAGTGTAGCTAAATTGCTCTTGCTGACATCATCACCGTGCCCCCCGCCAGTGATGCCAAACCTGCCCCCAGACAGCCGTCCACAGCTCCTGGATGGCGACAGATTTGTGTGTAACTATCTTGGTTATTTGGGGAGCCACAGGTCTGAGTAAAGTGTCCGGGTTTCCGTTTGCCTGAAACCCGGACACAGGATTCAAAACCCGAACTGTCCGGGTGAATCCCGGACAGGTGGCAACCCTAATAACCACACCCATCGACATCACACATGACATGAAGTGGAAAGCACCAGCAGTGTGGCACATGCTGGTGAAGAGGAAAGCACCAGCAGTGTGGCACATCCTGGTGAAGAGGAAAGCACCAGCAGTGTGGCACATCCTGGTGAAGAGGAAAGCACCAGCAGTGTGGCACATCCTGGTGAAGGGGTAAGCACCAGCAGTGTGGCACATCCTGGTGAAGAGGAAAGCACCAGCACTGTGTCACATCCTGGTGAAGAGGAAAGCACCAGCAGTGTTGCACATCCTGGTGAAGAGGAAAGCACCAGCACTGTGGCACATCCTGGTGAAGGGGTAAGCACCAGCACTGTGTCACATCCTGGTGAAGAGGAAAGCACCAGCAGTGTGTCACATCCTGGTGAAGAGGAAAGCACCAGCAGTGTGGCACATCCTGGTGAAGGGGAAAGCACCAGCAGTGTGGCACATCCTGGTGAAGAGGAAAGCACCAGCAGTGTGGCACATCCTGGTGAAGAGGAAAGCACCAGCAGTGGGGTGTTGCAACATCAACCATAAAAAAATTAGGGCCCATACGAGTGTCCAGGAGGCATGTTGAAAACCTTTGTGGCTACCCTGTACTTCAGCAGTGCCTGGCATCCCACCATTTACAGCCCAACCAGGTATTTTGATGGAAACATTTTTTACCCATTCAAATTTTGAATTTTGAATTCAATTTTAATAATTTACTGAAGAATTATTCAATTTAATATGCGGAGCAAGTAACTTGTAGTACGCCTAGGTCATTGCCAGTAATCCCAACTCCTTTTATGCCCATCTGGGCCGGATTTCTATTACTGTTTCTGAATGTAAAACCTTTCTCAGCAACATCCTAAACATGGCAATCACCAAAAAATGAATGCCACCCCTATTGATCCACAGACCCAATTCAGCACATGTCGCCATTCTTCAGTATATCCACCTAAAAATATATATATATTTTTTTCATTTCAATGACAATTCCTTGTGCCCTCACCAAAGTCACCCCATATATGATGAGCTTCAAAAAATTAGGCTACTGGTCAATTTTCTTTTTCCTAAAAAAAATTCTGAAATGCAAAATATCTGCATTGATAAGTCATTCATACATTTTACAGAAAGATTTCCCATAAAACAGTATCTCCACAGTAACTGTGCCAAGCATGTGGTGAAGTTATATAAACTTTGTGAGATGGGCACACGGTACGCATATGGCTTTCAAATTTATGAAGGGAGAGATAACCATCTGGAGAACCAAATGAAAAAAGTGTGCCACGAGTTTCTATCTAGGTGGCATGGTCATTCAATAGAGAGGGTGAATTTCCTGGCTGGGAACACACACAGCAATAAACATCATTACTCACCTGTTCCATTCATGCCTTATCAGAGGGTGCTCAGCCAACTTTGAGTTTAGACCTCAAATTATAAAATCAAGAGTATCAAAGTACAAAAATGACATCATAAAAAATGTTATTATGTTTTTTGTTTATACTTTGAAAATTTGGCATTTATGAACATTAAAGTGGTTCTAAAGGCACCAGGCTTTTTTACCTTCATGTACCTTCAATTTTTTTTGCAAAATTGTTGCTCTTTTTTGTTTATAGCGGCGATTGGAAATGACGCAGAGGTGATCAAATACCACCAAAAGAAAGCTCTATTTGTGGGGGGAAATGGACATAAATTTAATTTGGGTACAATGTCGCACGACCGCGCAATTGTCAGTTAAAGCGACGCAGTGCCGAATCACAAAAAGTGCTCTGGTCCTAAAGAGGGAAATCCTTCCGGGGCTGAAGTGGTTAAAAAATGGAGCCACAAGGTCCTAATAGACATCAAACCAAGACAGTACCTTCATGTATTCCATGCATGAAGTTAAAAAAACCTACTGTGTGCAGCAGCCCCCCCCAATACTTACCTGAGCCCCCCTCTTGATCCAGTGTTGCCAACAAGAGCCTTGTCTCTCTGGGGACCAGCTTTCCTGATTGGCTTTTGGCAGCTGTCAATCACAGCCAGTGAGCCAATCAGGAGACAGAGGAGGCGGCTCTGTTTGTGAACGGACACACAGAGTCGTGGGTCGGGAGCATGCCTGCTTCGGTGCCCCCACAGCAAGCTGCTTGCTGTGGGGGCACCCAGCAGGAGGGAGGAACCAGAAGCGCCGGTGAGGGACCCGAGAAGGGGGATCCAGGGTACTCTGTGCAAAACTATTACACAGAGCAGGTAAGTATAACATGTTTATTATTTTAATGGAAAAAAATGAGGGTTTAATATCCCTATAAGGTCTAAACGTTGGTGTACTGGCTTTCCTTTTCCTGCTCTAGCCAAAACCTAGATTTATTTATTTTTTTAAGTATACATACAATTTAAATGTGGTGACGGTCTCCTTAGTGGCTTTTACTTTTAGTTTTTTTTAAAGAGTGAAAAGCAGCCAAGGCACAAATATTCCAAACTCTTTTCATTTCCATTGCAAAAAATAATTTATATATATATATATGTTTTTTTTTTACTTTTGATACTGTACCTCTGAGGTCTGTACCCTCTAATGTTCAACTCTAATCTATTGTACCATGAAGGAAAGTGACAGAACCTGAGGAAGTAATCATATTTCAGTACCCACAACTGTATCCCAACCCTGCCCTCTTGTAATGTGAATCTTGCTGCTTTTTTTCCACGTACTCAAAAATACATAAATAATATGCACTCCAGACATCGCCAATTTTTATTTCCCTTTTGTTTGTGTTTATTATGTGGATATTTGCATTATTATTTGTGTGGTGTAAGTTGAAATTTTCATTTGTTGTTATTACTTTTGTACAGTCATTTTTTTTTTTATACATAGACCAGGATTCTAAGTGAAAATATCATGAAACGCGTTGGTTGGGGACTTGAACCGGACAGCTAGATAACCCCCCACTCAGGATCCCGGGAACACAGAAAGAGAGGTCCGGAGTAAACCACAAGGAAATAGACGGAGGGACGGCTTGGATACGGGAAGGGAATAAAAGTTTGGGATGTTGCTTGTTTTGGGAGGTAGATGGCTGTTGGGGTCTGGTCAGAGTTGGGTGGAGCTTTGGGGGAAGTGGGTGGCTGACCGGAAGGGGTGGTCCTCAGAAGGAGGTCAGCAAGCAGGGAACGACTTCCCACCCTCCTACATTTGATGGGTTTTCGTGTGGGTATTTGGGTCGTGGGGAGCCGGGTAAGGCAATTGGCGGGGTGCAAGGTCCTTTTAGGTTCATATGGGCACGAAAGGTATGGTGTAGGGGCCCGTCTGAGGCACGGCTCCTGGTTGGTGCTAGTTGTCTCTGAGTCGGTGGTTTTGCAGCTGGAGGCCTGAGAAGTGACTTGTAGGTACTGTCTTGGTTTGATGTCTATTAGGACCTTGTGGCTCCATTTTTTAACCACTTCAGCCCCGGAAGGATTTCCCTCTTTTGGACCAGAGCACTTTTTGTGATTCACACTGCGTCGCTTTAACTGACAATTGTGTGGTCGTGCGACGTTGTACCCAAATTAAATTTTATGTCCATTTCCCCCCACAAATAGAGCTTTCTTTTGGGGGTATTTGATCACCTCTGTGTCATTTCCGATCGCCGCTATAAACAAAAAAAGAGCAACAATTTTGCAAAAAAAAATAATTTTTCTTTTTGCTAAAATACAAATCCAAAAAAAAAAATATAAAAAAACATTTTTTTCCATCGGTTTTGGCCGATTTATATTCATCCTCATATTTTTGGTAAAAAAAAAACGCAATCGGCGTTTATTGATTGGTTTGCGCAAAAGTTGCAGCCTTTGCAAATGATGAGAATTCATTGGTTTTGATTTTTTTTACTAGTAATGGCGGCGATCTGCAATTTTTAGCGGTACTGCGATATTGCGGCGGACATGTCGGACCATTATGACACTTTTTTTGGGACCATTGCCATTTAACAGCGATCAGTGCTATGAAAATACACTGATTGCTGTGTAAATGCCATTGGCAGTGAAGGGGTTAACCTGGAGGGGGAGCTCTAAGGTTTAACTGTGTTCCCCCAGTGTGTTCTAACTGTATGGGGGCTGGCAGGGGGAGGGGAGTGATCACGGCTTCCATATAGAGGAAGCCTGTGATCACAGCCCTTCTGCCTCTATCAGAACGGAGATCCGTGCTTACATACACGGACCTCCGTTGTCTCACTGCGGGGGGGCCATCGCGGGTAGCCTGCGGAGATCGAGTCCACCCTACCCGCTCCCCGCACAGGGAGTGCGTGAGCGTTCCTCTGGTGGCACGCGCATGCGCGCGCACTCACAATACTAGTTATCAGGTGATGGCGGTTTGCTATAACGAGCCACTTTGCCGCCGTCAAGCCACAGCGGGCAGTCGGCAAGTGGTTAATACATTCTATGTTCAGGTTATCATTTATTGATCAGTTAATTATTTGTTATTTATATTCTGGTTAATGAAAAGGCTGCTATAGCCAATTTAAATCCAAATCTATTGTAGTGTGGTTATTTTATTGGAAGGGTGGGGCTTTGGTATAACAGTCAAGATGAGGACAAAATATGTTCCGTTTACTCATTATCCCTTGGTTTTATACAAAATAAAAGAAGGATGGATTTCAATACATTAGGGTTTAGTTACAGAGAAAAAGGATAGCAATTCTAAAAAAAACAAAAAAAAAGGAGTTTATCTCCATATGACGTGTAGTCTCATAATATTTTCATGAACCACTTCAGCCCCGGAAGGATTTCCCATGTTAGGACCAGAGCGCTTTTTGCGATTGCCACTGCGTCGCTTTAACTGACAATTGCGCGGTCGTGTGACGTTGTACCCAAACGAAATTGACGCCCTTTTTTTCCCCACAAATAGAGCTTTCTTTTGGTGGTATTTGGTCACCTCTGCATCATTTCTGATCACCGCAATAAACAAAAAAAGAGCGACAATTTTGCAAAAAAAAACGACATTCCTTACTAAAATACAAACCTCAAAAAAATATAAAAAAACAAATGTATTCATCAGTTTTGGCCGATTTATATTCTTCCTCATATTTTTGGTAAAAAAAAACAAAAACGCAATCGGCGTTTATTGATTGGTTTGCGCAAAAGTTGCCGCGTTTAAAAACCATGAGAATTAATTTCTGGCGTTTTTACGATTTTTTTTTTTTTACTAGTAATACCGGCGATCTGCGATTTTTATCGGGACTTTGATATTGGGGCGGACATGTCGGACATTTTTGACACTTTTTTGGGACCAATGACATTTATACAGCGATCAGAAATTTAAATGTCCACTGATTACTGTATAAATGTCATTAGCAGTGAAGGGGTTAACCTGCATGGGGAGATCTAGGGGTTAACAATGTTCCCTGGGCGTGTTCTAACTGTGAGGGGGCTGGGCTACCAGGGGCGCCAGAGATCTAACTGATCCCAGTGACAGGAATCAGTAGATATCTTAAGCCTCGTACACACGGTTCGACGGTCGTATGCAACTGGTCGTACGAACAACTGTTTTATGCTAATCCGACCGTTAGTACACGCGATTAGAACAGCCTACGTACGACGGTCGTACAACTAGAGTTGGATGAGCAAACTAGAAAACTTTGGTAGTACCAACAAGCGGACGTACGACCGTTGTATCGTGTGTACAGAGAAGTTGGTCCAACAAGTTGTACTGTGCAAAACACCCATGCTCAGAAGTCAGGAATGGCCGGACACAAATTACATGCACCTGAACTTTCTCTTTATACGTTAATTACACGTCACTACGTTTGGCTTGGTTGTACGATCATGTAGTGCATATTAGTATGCAAGTTACATGATCCAACATACTATTTGGTCTGTTTGGTCGTACGACCGTCGAACTGAGTGTACGAGGCTTTAGGTCAGGGTTTCTCAACCAGGGTTCCGTGGAGCCCTAGGGTTCGTCCAGAGGTTGCTAGGGGTTCCTTCAGCAATGATCAATTTCTACCTCTCAGATAAATTCCCAATGACACCATTGATCTTTTTAGTTATCTGTAAGGGGTAATTCTTCCCAATGACCACAAGTGTGAGGAGCATTCTTCCCATTGACCATCACACTAATGTGTCATGAGCTGTCGATTTTTTGTGGAGACCGGAGAATTATTTTAAGGGTTCCTTGGTGTTGAAAAGGTTGAGAAAGGCTGGATTAGATACTGTCCGACAGCGCGGGGAACCGCCGTGTTTACATCGGCGGTTCCCCGTTTTTCTTCGGTTGTAAAGAATCGTGGCTCATCGGCGGACGTCGGGTCCGTCTGAGCCGCGGGCACACTCCTGCAGATTGTGGTGGGCACGAGAGCCGCTCCCGCCCGCTAGCCGAGCGTGCGCGAGCTGCCGTTTAAAGACGGCGATTCACGAGACGCTGCCACAGTGCAGCAGTAAAGGGACGCGAGCCGGTCGGGAACTGGTTAAAAAATTACAGGTCAGAAATTGAATGTTCTCATAATAAACCAGCCACACTAATTTATTAGCATAAACATTTCTAGCAAGTAAACACATACCAAGTCTAACTCGAATAATAGAAATAACAGGGGAATATACAGAATAGAAACAGCATTGAAACGCCATTAACCCTTCAGCGTTGATCCACTATGTCGTCTTGAAACTGTAATCACTCATCCGCTGCATCAAATGTGATATGGCTACCGGCGTTTTCCTCTGTGGTTTTTATGAGCTTTTAACCTTGTAATAAAGTTGGTTATGTTTTATTTCTCGTGTGTTATATGTCCTCTTTAAGGCATATCTAATGTCCCATTTCCTTTTCTCTATTGTGAAATCGTGTTGGTTTGGAGAAAGACCAAAGTATTTGTTTGATAAGGGATGGGGCCATAAGAGGTAAGGATAGGATGTCTCTATCCAGGATATTCAGCGGGTAAAATAAATATTGAACACGTCACCATTTTTCTAGGTAAATATATTTCTAAAGCTGCTATCGACATGAAATTTTAATTAAATTGATGAAGAAGACGATGTGATTATTCTGCCAATGTCCACCAATGCCTTCAAAAAGTATTCATACCCGTAGGTGTGTGCAGCCTGTTGAATTAGAGTGTGCACCACAAAGCTCATATATATATATAGCAGTATGGCAATGGACAGTGTCAGAAGAGCAGTGTTAGTAGTTTATTTTTTATTATTATTAATTTTTTTTTTTTTACAATTTTTTTAGGAGCCCCATTGGGGGCTTTGGTGAAATATCAGGGGTCTAAATCCCTGATATCTCAATTTTGGGAAAGAGAAAGGGACTGAGGACAGAGATTCCCCAGTCCCTTTCTCTGCAGCCGGGGAAATCTGTGCAGCACGGGGTGATTAGGGTGTGCCCAGGCAAACCTGGCACACCCTGTGCGCACGCCTATGTTCATACCCCTTGAAATGTTCCACATTTTGTCATATTACAACCAACAACGTAAATGTATTTTATTGGGATTTTATGTGATAGACCAACACAAAGTGGCTCATAATTGTGAAGTGGAAGGAAAATGATAAATGATACAAATAAATATGTGAAAAGTGTGGGGGGCATTTGTATGGCGCCCCCCTGAGTCAATACTTTGTAGAACCCCCTTTCTATGCAATTACAGCTGTCTTTTTGGGGATGTCTCTACCAGCTTTGCACAGCTAGAGAAGATATTTTTGCCCATTCTTCTTCGCAAAATATCTCTTGCACTGTCAGATTGGATGGAGAGCATCTGTGAACAGCAATTTTCAAGCCTTGCCACAGATTCTCAATGGGATTTAGGTCTGGACTGTGACTGGGCCATTCTAACACATGAATATGCTTTGATCTAAACCATTCCATTGTAGCTCTGGCTGTATGTTTAGGGTCGTTGTCCTGCTGGAAGGTGAACCTTCACCCCAGTCTCCCTCCTGAAGCATCCCCACCACATGATGCTGCCACCACCATGTTTCACGGTGGGGATGGTGTGCTTAGGTTGATGTGCAGTGTTAGTTTTCCTCCACACATAGCGTTTTGCTTTTAGGCCAAAAAGTTAATTTTTGGTCTCATCTGAGCAGAGCCCCTTCTTCCACGTTTGCTGTGTCCCCCACATGGCTTCTCGCAAACTGGAAACAGGACTTCTTATGGCTTTTTTTCAACAATGGCTTTCTTCTTGCCATTCTTCCATAAAGGGCAGATTTGTGGAGAGCACGACTACCGTATATACTCGGGTATAAGCCGAGTTTTTCAGCACATTTTTTGTGCTGAAAAAGGCCCCCCTCGGCTTATACTCGAGTCAGCCTCTGTGGGTGGTATGAAAAGATGAGCCGATTCACATTGTACAGAGCGCGCTGCTTCTATGAGCCGCTCTGTACATGAAACTGTGACTGAATTACGCCAGAATGCAGAGAGAGCTGTCAGATCGTCAAGTTGATGTCGGGAGGTGGGCTGGACGGAACAGCTATCAAACGCCAGCCAATAGAACAGGGGCTGGGCGGGTATTAGCTGTTCAGTCCCGCCCACCTCCAATCTCAATGAAACACTGACAGCTCTCTCTCTCTATGGCGGACATGTGAGTACCTTATTGTCCCGGGACTCTGATATACTCCAGAGGCAGCTGTACCTTCTCAGCCCTGAAGGTATAGGACAGAGCTATGTCTGAACAGTGAGTTTGAATGTCTATTCCAGCTTGTCTGGTGTATATCTCTGCATTAAGTTTTGACTCTTCTGTGTCCACTCTGCTACACGGCAGCCGGCCTGGTATACATAATAGGTCCAGGGGAGATGGCATACAATCAGTATGGTTGTACTGAATTACTGAGGGCAGTGGACACAGCCACAGCTGAGCAGCAATCCTCAATGACTGTTCTAGCCCATTTAGTGTATACCTCACATAGATTTATCTGACTGCTCTGACCTTACTCTGCTTTACAGTAGCCGGCCCTGCATATACAATTGTTCAGAGGAGACTGCACACAAGTTTGAGTCAATGTTGAAAAAGAGCTTGTCTTCTCTGACCTATTAGGAAATCCCTGTGTAATGGCTGAGTCCCTGTGTTCTGGCTACAATACCTGTGTAATGGCTCGCTGTCCCTGTGTTATGGCTGCTGCATTTCCCACCCTAGGCTTATACTCGAGTCAATACGTTTTCCCAGTTTTTTGTGGTAAAATTAGGTACCTCGGCTTATATTCGGGTCGGCTTATACTCGAGTATATACGGTAATAGTTGTCCTGTTGACAGATTCTCCCACCTGAGCTGTGGATCTCTGCAGCTCCACCAGAGTTACCATGGACCTCTTGGCTGCTTCTCTGATTAATGGCTCTGGCTTCCACAGAGTCATTCCTGACTTTATGTGCCAGGGTGGAGACTTTACCCATCACAATGGGTAAAGCCTGTCAGTTTAGGTGGACAGCCATGTCTTGGTGGTTTGCAGTTGTGCCACTCTTTCCATTTTCAGATGATAGATTGAACAAAGCTCCGTGAGATGTTCAAAGCTTGGGATATTTTTTTAGAACCTAACCCTCCTTTAAACTTCTCCACAACTTTATCCCTGACCTGTCTGGTGTGTTTCTTGGCCTTCATGATGCTGTTTGTTCTCTAACAAACCTCTGAGGTCTTCACAGAACAGCTGCATTTATACTGAGATTAAATTACACACAGGTGGACTCTATTTACTAATTAGGTGACTTCTGAAGGCAATTGGTTCCACAAGATTTTAGTTAGGGGTATCGGAGTAAAGGGGGGTTGAATACAAATGCCCCCCACACTTTTCACATATTTATTTGTAAAAAATGTTGCAAACCATTTATCATTTTCCTTCCACTTCACAATTATGAGCCACTATGTGTTGGTCTATCACATAAAATCCCAATAAAATACATTTACACGTTTATTTGGAACATGACAAAATGTGGAAAATTTCAAGGGGTATGAATACTTTTTCAAGGCACTGTGCCCGCACATAAACCCCAACCCCCCTCATCAGTCGGCCCCGCACCTACCCTATCTAGGTCACGGGCAGCTTCGGCTCCTTTCTGCGTTTCCTCCTCCTCGGCGGCTTCACCCTGCATCTTGGGCTTCATGGCGGCTTCCCTCCTCCTTTCCTCAGTGCAGCGGCCAATACCATCGATCCTCCTCGGGTCTCAGGAAACGCTTCCTGATTGGCCGGGAGGAGAATCAGGAAGGCAATAGCAAATATTAATTCGCTATTGTCACACAACTGGGTGGTCTCAGGGCGCGGTGCCATTCGAATCCATGCATCCAGTGCCCTGCATGTAGATTAGGGGCCCAACGCATGGATTAGGGGGGCGGCACCCCTGCGCCCCGTGTGTACGGGGGCCGCCACTGCTATCTACCATGGACTCTTGCTTGGAAACCTGATATGTTTCTGACTAATGTAAGTCTTTCTTCAGAGGTCATTCAAATGGGTATTACTTCTTCTAAAACATAAATGTATATTAGATTAGTAAACAACATATTATACCATTTATACAGCATATTGCTAGCAAATATAGGTATTGTATTCATCTTTTATATATTACATTACATGGGCTGCACAGAAGGGATACTTACAAAATATTTTTTTCAAATAAACATGTGTGACATCATGATGCTATGTTCAGGTATGATGGCGTGCAATAAAGACCCATGGCGGAAGGACTCAGGGATGGGGTTATATTCACATGCACAGGGACCAGGACGGGGCAGAAGCCCCGAAAAAGGCATCAACCAGTCACAGAATCTGTAATTAGTTAAACATTTCACATAGGTACTGGAATGTGAAAAGATATCAAAAAAGGTTTTTCATAGAGGGGGTACACTATATTACCAAAAATATTGGTACGCCTGCCTTTACACGCACATGAACTTTAATGGCATCCCAGGCTTAGTCCATAGGGTTCAATATTGAGTTGGCCCACCCTTTGCAGCTATAACAGCTTCACCTCTTCTGGGAAGGCCGTCCACAAGGTTTAGGAGTGTCTATGGGAATGTTTGACCATTCTTCCAGAAGAGCATTTGTGAGGTCAGGCACTGATGTTGGATGAGAAGGCCTGGCTCACAGTCTCCCCTCTAATTCATCCCAAAGGTGTTCTATGGGGTTGAGATCAGGACTCTGTGCAGGCTAGTTAAGTTCCTTCACCCCAAACTCGCTCATCCACACTATATTGCCAAAAGTACCAGTGCCACCTATCAGTGCCACCTATCAGTGCCCAGTGCCACCTATCAGTGCCCATCAGTGCTGCCTATGAGTGCCCATCAGTGGCGCTTATAAGTGCCCATCAGTGCTGCATATCAGTGCCACCTATCAGTGCCCACTATTGCTGCATATAAGTGCTTCATCATCGGTGCCCATCAGTGCCACCTCATCAGTGTCCATCAGTGATGGAGAAAATGTACTTATTTACAAAGTTTTGTGACAGAAACAGAGAAAATGTTTTTTTTTTATCCAAAATTTTTGGTCTTTTTTTAATTGGTTCCTGTCTAAATTGGCCCTAGTATGTGTATGAATGTGAGTTAGGGACCTTAGATTGTAAGCTCCTTGAGAGTAGGGACTGATGTGAATGTACAATATATATGTAAAGCGCTGCGTAAATTGACAGCGCTATATAAGTACCTTAAATAAATAAAATAAATAAATTTGTACCGCAAAAAATGAAAACCACAAAGGAAATCAAATACCAGGAAAAGAAAGCTCTATTTGTGGGGAAAAAAATGATAAAAATGTTGTTTGGGTACAACGTCGCACGACCGTGCAATGGTCATTGAAAGCGCAACAGCACTGAAAGCTGAAAATTGGTCTGGTAGGGAAGTGTTCTAAGTGCCTGGTATTGAAGTGGTTAATGTGATTGTAAAGTTTTTTTGTTAAAAACAATAAGCATGTTATATTTCCCTCCTCTGTACAATTGCTTTTGCACAGAGCAGCCCGGATCCTCCTCTTCTCGGGTCCCTTTTTGGTGCTCCTGGCCCCTCCCTCCTGTTGAGTGCCCCCCACAGCAAGCAGCTTCCTATGGGGGCACCCGAGCCGATCCACAGCTCCTTGTGTCCATTCAGACACGAAGCCGCAGCCCGGCCCAGCCCCCACCCCCTTTCTATCCTCATTAGCTCACTGATATTGAATGACAGCAGCAGGAGCCAATGGCACCGTGCTGCTGTCTCAGCCAATGAGGAGGGAGAGTACCAGACAGCCGAGTCACTTGTGCAACATCGCTGGATCGAGATGGGGCTCAGGTAAGTATTCTGCACACAGAAGGCTTTTTATCTTAATGCATAGAATGTACCTTCTGCCTTTACAACCACTTTAGGCGGATGCAGTTAATTTATATTTGGTTAACCACTTGCCGACCGCCAACCGCAGGTTGACGGCGACAAGGTGGTTCGATATTGCAAAACGTCGTCAAACGCCGAGATCGAGGCGTGCTCACTGTGTCCGGGGGGGGGGGGCAGAGAGCGGGTGCGGCGGACCAGACTTACCTGTGTTCCTCGACA
>BLSH010192608.1:140115-158714 GCA_018402905.1 Glandirana rugosa | reverse complement strand
ATGTAGTTTCACTACGTCGTCTTAATTCGAAACCTAAATAACTTGAATAAAAAAAGATAAAGTTGTGAGTATTACCGGTTTACTATTACGTGAAAATTGAGTATAAACGTACAAAAAGTGATAACAATAGTGATAACACTCTATAATGTCACGGAACGCTTTCATAAGCCGGGGGAACTTGAAACCCTGGAAAACGGTGTAAAGTCCGAAGTTTGTATTTCTATATTTTGACATTAAAAAACACGTCTTAGTTGTTGTTCACCCTGTGTTAGTACTTCAGCTTACTTTAAATAACCTATAAAGTTTGAAAAAATTGTTTATTTTTTTGACTTTTTAAACCGTACGTTTTAATAAGTCGGGGAAATGAAAGTCACGTTGAGGTCAACATTGGATCATTCAGAGATCCTCACTGAACTTCTGGAGAGAGTTTGCTGCACTGAAAGTAAAGGGGCTGAATAATTTTGCATGCCAAATTTTTCAGTTTTTTTATTTGTTAAAAAAGTTTGAAATATCCAATAAATTTCATTCGACTTCATGATTGTGTCCCACTTGTTGTTGATTCTGCACAAAAAATTACAGTTTTATATCTTTATGTTTGAAGCCTGAAATGTGGCAAAAGGTCCCAAAGTTCAAGGGGGCCGAATACTTTCGCAAGGCACTGTAATATCTCACAATAGTGATAACAATAGTGAAAAACATGCAAATATGAGTTAAAAGTGCATTATCATTTGGCCATTATGAGTGTTGAAATAGAAAAAAATAAGTTCAATAAATCCAAAGCTTAATTCTGCTGCATCACTTTGATGTAAACGATTCCAACAGGACAAATTGCTTCACCAGGCACCCAGTGGCACACCCTACTCACCAGACATAAATGATTCCCATTACAGAAATCAAAAGCGCTCGTCACTCTCAGTTGTCTTATGTACCAGTATTCTCCTCCAGCAGGGGCAGAGATGAGCGGCAACCAAACAGCCAGCCTCGCAATGTGGAGGGTTAGATGGAGAGAAGAAAAAAGGGGGCTCGTATGGTGAAGTATGTTTGTTTATTTTAAAAAGGCATTAAAAGTTTACAAAGCGATGATGTGTGCAGGGGACGCCGTAAATGCGGTCCACCTGCGTTTCAAGGAGTGGAAATGGTGTGCCGAGACTTCCGATCACATCTGGAGGAACTATACACAGAGGATCATCATTGTCAGGTCACCTGGGGTCAGGTGACATGTGCGCACCGCTGGGGTTAGGGGCGCGCCGCTAAGGTTGTGGACCCTTAGCTGACTGCTGTGAATGGAGCTCTGGGTGGTGCAGGGAAGCAGGTCCACTGGAGCACTAACACAGATGCACAGGGAGCTAGAGCATAGGTTTCTCCAAGGTGCGAAGTCTAAGAGCCAGCAGATTTTCACCAGAGCCTCTGATGGGGAGAATGGACTTGGCTGCTACTGACTCCAGGTCACGGCCCCCAGGGTCTCCCAGCTCACGCTCACGGCTGGCTACTGGTGGATAGAGAGGTAGCAGCAGTACAGGACAACAAGGGATAGTCAATAGGATAACCAAGGGTCGGGGCCACGAGACAGGGAGAGATAGGAGAACACTCCAAAGATCGGGGTATGAAGCAGATAGGAATCGTCATAGGACAAGCCAAGATCAGTAGACGGAATCAGACGTAGAGCACATGGCAGGAATCACACACACAGGAAGCCTAACACACAATGTTGAAAAGACAGGGTTTTTTTTGGGACTTTAGATGAGGTCTCTGACAATGGGGGTCAGATGTACCTCCATCCCTATTCTAGAAGGGACTTTGAATGAGGCATGGAAGTAGGAAAATAAGAAAGTACACAAGGGCGCACAGGCCTAGCGCATTATCCTCAGTTAAAATGTGTTTATTAAAAAGTCATAAAAACATACTCACAAACGAGTTCAGAAAACAGGCATTGCAAGCACTGGAACGGCTGCGTTTCCAATCCACCGTTTCCTGCCGGTGTCCTAGACAAGCTGGCTAATGCATTTCGAGGCCACAGCCTCTTCTGCAGAGCCTTTTTCAGTAGGAAAGCAAGAGACCTAATAGTCTTTGTAAACGTTTATTGCATCTGTCAATCGACAGAAGTCAACTGGTCGTACATTCAAAAAAGACATACACAATTATTTCATATATATACACATACATACATGCATGAAAGAACACAATGTTACATAGTAACTGTATAAGTATAGAATATGTACATAATTGCAGGCAGCATAGGACAAAGGGTCAAACTGAGTGCAAATCAGTAATCAGAAAAATGAAGAAAGGGAGGTTTTGTAGTAAAAATCACCCCACCATACTTACAGATGGACTATGCCTATGGAATGTGTCAACAATTTGTTGAAACGGGCTTGGATACACTGTCCAATGCCAGTAATTAAAACAGTACGTATTCATGCAGTGGATCGATATATCCCAATGTCCATCACCAAAAAAGGAAAATCCTTCTGTGATATTCACACCACCAGGAACAGCAATGCCTGCTTACCAGATGTAGTTGACCCTTTGTTATGAAGGTTTCAGAAAAACGGTGGCTTAATACCCAAGCCCAGGCCTTTGTCAGGTTCTCCTGTGCCGCAGCGTAGATTCTCCAAGAGGTAGCCATTTGTGCACCCAAAAAGACAAAAGCTCTAAATAGCATACAACCCGATAAGCTTTATTAAAAATTATTATAATTGCACTTACATCCAGTAAGAAACAGTAATGTCTTGTATCAAAGAAAAGAGCGCCGACCAGCATACACAAAACCCCCGTCCTTCCGGGTTTACAGAATGCGGTGTTGTCCACCCTAAGCGTTTCGTCACAGGATGACGTCTTCCAGGGGGACAGGCGGTGTGCTGAGTCACCACTATAAATGCACACCAATAAAAAACCAAGGCTCGATATGGAAGCAATTGTCCAAATGGGTTTTCATAAGAGCATGTTTGCACAAGACAGAGATACTACTAACAGAGGTTTAATGCCTCTGTTTACTTTCTATCGATGTTTGATGTGAGACTGGAATAGTTTGAGTTTAGTATGGCTGGCCGTAGCTCAGATAGAGGTTTGGTCTTGCTGTGTGTTACTTCCAAACTGAGGTTTGGTTTTGGACAATTGCTTTCGCACATGTATTGCAAATGCACGTTCACCATGGCAAAGATGTATGTGCGCTGGCGCACGCAATGGACGTCGGATCCCGACACCCTCAGGACTTTAAAAGGATGACTGTGGCACATGATAATTACTGACTGGTCTTCAGCTTCCTGCTTGCTGTTCCTGTGTTTGCTGCTGCTTCTAATCACCTGTTATCAACCCGGCTTGCTCTTGTCTCACTCCCAGCTCTGACCTCGGATTGTTCACGGATCTTCTCTTGTCTTCTGCCCTGGGTATGACCCCGACCACAACCCTGCTATCCGATCTGCTGACCACTGGCTTACTGACCTCTGCTTCCGTCCACGACTGCTGTGTCTGCTGTGATCCTCCTTGGTGCCCATCTGCTGTACCCAGCCTGCAGTACCTACCTTCAGTACTTGTTGATCCTGCCTGCTACACTTACCATTACAACCTAAAAACAATCATAAAAAAACAAATTGTGCTAAGTCCTTCTGCTTTAAGAAAAGCAGCAGCTCTGCTGTAAGATACACACGGTCAGACAATATAGGGTAAAAAAGAGCTGCGGTGAAACCATCTACCTAATATACAGATAATAAATAGAAACAAAAAAAGGGGGTAAAGTCCTTAATAGGAAACACCACTAGTGTAGAGAAGAGTGAGCAGAGTTGAGATCGCTCTGTAGAATCATTTGCCTGACGCAAGTGTCTCACAGCATGCTGTGGATATCCCTCCACGGGGCCGCTGATAGGGGGGGGACCACCAGTCCTCCTGTAGGGGGCCCAGGCTCACAGGGCGGCCCAAACAACGGAAGGAATCGGCTTGGTCGGGTGGAGAGGCAATTACAGAAAGCCAGTCTCTCTCCCTCCCACCGGCTTTCAGCTGCTCTAGGGAGAGACACAGACACAGGGCATGGCTCCTGTAATTGCGTCCCCCACATTGATCCCCCCCTCCCCGTTGTGCCTACTTCTGATCTCCTCCAGTTTGGCCCCCTGTCACTGTTTGCGCCTCCTCCTCCCATGGTACTGCCGGCTTCCCTGTCCTGTAAAAAAAATAAATTGTAAATAAAATAATGTTTTAACATTGTAATAAATACATTTTACAAATTGTAAAATAATATCATTTTTTAAAATAATTATACTTTTTTTTAACATGTAGAAAGCCAATTAAAAAGGGGCTAATTCAACCAAGTTCTCTGTTATGTTTGTGTCCGCTAATATTTATTTTAGTGTATTTTTAGTGAAGATATTGTTTTACTATATTGGGGAGGGGCCCTGCCTGGTAGGCTGTATGGGGCCCCGTGATTTATAACAGCAGCCCTGTCCCACCACCAGATAGATTGCATGCTTACCAGCTGAAAGTGTTAAACGCTTGTGGCATAACACCCTGCCAGATAGACTAAAGAACAATATTACCCCTGGCATTTTTGTTGGCAAGTGTTTATATCTTATACAGTGCAGCTGTGGCTGCTTCTACATGGGAAAAGCTATTCAAAAGCTTTGGCAATGCCAGTATAGATATATTTTGGCCATGAAGAAGAGGGACCCTGACTTTCCCTGGGGGAGACATGTCACGCAGGCAGACTCCCCAAAGCGTCAGTGCTGGTCCGTATATACCCCAGCCCGCATGGAGGGGATACCAACAAACTCCTTCTCCAGCACGAACCGAGGTGGATATCAAATTTAGACGCCACCTCACCACCGGGTTTAAACCAAGCCTTGAATTTCAAACCCTTTCTCCAGGGATACTCCCCTGGAGGTTTTGAAAAAGACATGTAAACACTCATATACAGTATATAACCAACACCCGATATTCCCCTCCTCTCTAATCATCTAGTATTTTCCCCACTGAGTATTCTCAGTCCTTACAGACCTGGTCCTATTGTTTCAAACCCTAGGTTCCTCTCTGTCCTTTTCTCCCTTGGGTTAACTTTCTTATTTCAATTTGTTTTATTGTTTCAGTATTATACATCATACATGTTAATTTATTGTTGTAATATTGTTTTCAGATTGATGCTCTGTCTGGATGGGCTGCGAGGGACATGGCAGAGATCACTGTTCCCGATGACTGGGATGGATTTCCATCGTCGGGTGATAAAGGCCCTGGCAGGGTGTTAGAAAAAAAAGGGAGGGGGTGATTGTTGAGGTGTGTGTATCCCGTGCAGCATTTAACCACTTTAGCCCCAGAAGGATTTCCAGCTTTAGGACCGGAGCCCTTTTTGCGATTCGGCACTGCGCCGCTTTAACTGAAAATTGCGCGGTCGTGCGACGTTGTACCCAAACAAAATTTGTGTCCTTTTTTTCCCACAAATAGAGCTTTCTTTTGGTGGTATTTGATCATCGCTGCGTCATTTCTGATCGCCGCTATAAACAAAAGAAGAGCGAACATTTTGCAAAAAAACCCAAATTTCATACTTTTTGCTAAAATACAAATCCAAAAAAAAATATAAAAAAAAATTTTTTTCACCGTTTTTGGCCGATTTATATTCTTCCTCATATTTGCGATAAAAAAAATCGCAATCGGCGTTTATTGATTGGTTTGCGCAAAAGTGGTCGCGTTTACGGATGATGAGAATTAATTTTTGGGGTTTTTATTTTTTTTTATTTTTTACTAGTAATGGCGGCGATCTGCGATTTTTAGTGGTACTGCGATATTTCAGCGGACATGTCGGAACATTTTGACACTTTTTTGGGACCATTGGCATTTATACAGCAATCAGTGCTATAAAAATGCACTCATTACTGTGTAAATGCCATTGGCAGTGAAGGGGTTAACCTGCAGGGGGCGCTCTAAGGGTTAACTGTGTTCCCTGGGCGTGTTCTAACTGTGGGGGGACTACCCTAGCTGGGGAAGGGAAGTGGCCACAGCCTCCATGTAGAGGAAGCCTGTGATCACAGCCCTTCCCCTTTCACAGAACGGAGGTCCGTGTTTACTTACACGGACCTCCGTTCCTTCACTCCGGGGGGGCCATCGCGGGTAGCCGGCGGCAATCGAAGCCGCCGCACCCGCTCCCTGGCCCTCCCCGAACACAGTGAGCTCGCGGGCGCGCCTCCGGCGGCGTGCGCGCGCTCACAGTGCGCGTTATCGCAGCCGCCGTCGTATGACGGCGATTTGCGATAACGAACCACCTTGTCGCCGTCAACCGGTCGACAAGTGGTTAAGGGGACAAAAAGGGGGGGAGGAAAACAAACTATTGCCACATCCCTAAATGAAAGACAGACTAAAGAACAATATTACCCCTGGGCTGGGTGTGGGAAAAAATTTTGGGTTGTCCCCAGAAAGGTAATAGAGGGGAAATCTTCCAATGGGGGCACTATTTCTGGTGACCTGGGGGTCCCCAAGAAAATTCCTTACTTTGCAGGGATCTCCTCTCACTTCCTGTTTGGCTATGGGACAGGAAGTGAAGGGAAATCTCCCCTATGGGATAAAGATGGAGGAAAAAATAAAAACCCAACAGGGGTTATAACCCTCCCGTGCTCCATCCAAAATGAAAAAAAAAAGTTTTGCCTGTAGTTCTATTTTAACCCTTTGAGGACCAAAAGATTACCATCATCAATATAAAAATAATTATATTTTTTCCCTTTAAGAATGTATTTGAACAATAAATAAAATCGTTTCCACACATTTTTTTTTAATTCGTACACTTCAGTTGCTGTAACCAAGCCATTTAATGAAATAACTGGCAAAAAGCTTGATCCATTTGTTGATAAGAACTAATATTTTGACTCAAATTAAAAAAAAAAGTATTTTAAGTTCTTAATCAGATGATACAGGCAATTAAAAATATGGGACAAATACGTCCCTTGGTCTTCAAAGGGTTTTTAACGTCAAAGTAATGACGTATATTTACTGTGGATGGTTGGTAAGTGGTTTTAAAGTTTAGGTTGAATAGGGTAAATAAAAAAAAATTCAAAAAAAGAGTCAAAATTTAAGTAAATTTAATTGGGAGAAAAAAATCTTAATTCTCTTGTTGCCAGATTTACAATTAGATTTTTTTCTTTTTGCCTATGCAATACGTTTTCCATACAATTTTATGTAAGTTTATAAACACAGGGGATCTTATGAGGCATATACAATTCCCACCTTCAGATTGCAACATAAGTGACCGGTATGGCTTGTGTTTCTTTAGTTCTGTGCTGTAGACATGTGCAGAGCGAAAAAATGTGTTCAGCTTCGTTTCGATTCGTTATTTACATGAATTTTTTTTGTTAGATTAGTTTCATTCATTTTCGGAATTCGTCTAGTTTATTCGCTTTCAAATCGATTTGAAAAGTATTCCAATAGTTTTCAAATGCAAAAAGTTTTCAAATTCGAATCGTTTTCAAATTTAAATCGTTTTCAAATTCGAATTGTTTTCCAAATTTCAAGGAGAATGGGGTGGAGTGGAAAGTGGAGGAACAGAATGGAAAAAGATAGAATACAATAGAGGGGAATATAACAGAAAATGAAAGAATATAATGTGGTGGAATGGAACAGAGCTGTTGTATTCTATTATTTTGTTTTCTGTTATATTCTTTTCTAGTCTATTGTTTTTTTTTTTCTGTTCTATTCCTTTGTTTTCTATTCTATTTTGTTCTCTTTGGAATTTGGAAAACTATTCAAATTCGAGGACTTTTTGAATTAGAATTTGAAAACTATTAAAATTTGAAAACTTTTCGAATTTAAAAACTATTTGAATTCGAAAAGTATTCGAAAATTATTTGAATTCGAATTTCGCCAACATTTTTTTTATTTCGGATGCGTTTAAATTCGATAGTATTGTAATTTGGAAATTCGGATACAACTGAATTTCAGAAAAATGAAAATTCGTCCGCATTCTAATTCGGAACTGTACATACATACTGTGCTGTATGTATCTTTACATATTGCAGAAATGAACGCTTTTATGCTACACAGCATGTCTCTTGTCACATACCGTATATCATAAAGATAGAAAAACAGAACTGTAATTATTGTTCTTTGTAACGCACTGTCGATGCGTTTAATTATTAAAGGTAATTGACTATTTTATGGAAGAATATATAGTCTCATGGCATTGGTTTATGGCTACAATCTACTCTTTTCCATACTATAATTTCTTTCACTTTTTGTATTTTTTACTTCCTCAAAGCTGTAAAACAATTAAATGGATACATGCAAATTTAAAATAAATTATTAAACCCAAACTTAAGCCCTCGTTAACTTTGATCTAGCTTTGAAATCGTGCAACCTCATCTGAAATCGCACAATTTTTAAACCGCATTTCAATGCGACTTCAAGTCTGACTTGAAAGACATCAGTGCGGCTTCATGCACACATGTCTATGGAAGTCGCACCCGAAGTCGGCAAAAGTGGTGCAGGAACTACGTTTGCAAATCAAAGTCGGCGTTGCACTGATTGGAACGGTGCCGTTGCCCGCAATAGGTTGCGACTTGTCATGCAATTTGATTTGTCTCGACTTGACTTACATCAGTGTGAACAAGGGCTTAGGCCCCTTCTACACATGATGTCCGTTTTTTCATTCATCCGTTGACGGATGAAAAAGAGACTTCAATGCATCTCTATGGAAAACCGTATGTAAACAGTTAATCATCCATTTACATCAGTTTACATCCACATCCGTCTTTTGAAACAGTTCCAAGCTCTGTTTTTCTACCGTTAAAATAACGGATCGGACGAAAGACGGATGTAAACTGATAAACGGTCCGTTTTCTAATCCATTTTTGCATTGGTAGTGGATGTAAATAATAATTAGTAGGGTTGCACCGATACCACTTTTTTGCCACCGAGTACGAGTAATGATACTTTACCTTAGGTAGTCGCCGATACCGATTACGAATACCTATTTTTTGGTCATGTGACCATTGTTTAACCACTTGCCGACCGTGACGGCGGCAAACTGGTTCGTTATTGCAAACCGCCGTCACCTGACAGCGGCTGGAATAACTAGCATTGTGAGCGTGCGCCGCCGGGGGGGGGCAGGGAGTGGGTAGGATGGACTTGATCGCTGCCAGCTACCCATGATGGCCCTCCCGCAGTGACAGAAAGGAGGTCCGTGTATGTAAACACGGATCTCCATTCTCATAGAGGGGGAAGGGCTGTGATCACAGGCTCCCTGTATATGGAAGCCGTGATCACTCCTCTCCCCCTGCCAGCCCAACCCCCATACAGTTAGAACACACTGAGGGAATGCAGTTAACCCTTAGAGCGCCCCCTCCAGGTTAACCCCTTCACTGCCAATGGCATTTACACAGTAATCAGTGCATTTTTATAGCACTGATCCCTGTATAAATGCCAACAGTCCCAAAAAAGTGTCAAAATGGTCCGACATGTCCACTGCAATATTGCAGTACTGCTAAAAATCGTGGATTTTTGCCATTACTAGCAAAAAATAAAGAAAAAATAAAAACCCTAGAAACTAATGCTCATCATCCATAAACACAGCAACTTTTGCGCAAACCAATCAATAAATGCTTTTTTTATGAAGAAGAATATAAATCGTCCAAAACCGATGAAAAAAAGTGTTTTTTTTATAATTTTTTTTAATTGTATTTTAGCAAAAAGTAAGAAAAACAGGTTTTTTTTTACAAAATTGTCTCTCTTTTTCTATTTATAGCGGCGATCAGAAATGACGCAGAGGGGATCAAATACCACCAAAAGAAAGCTCTGTATGTGGGAAAAAAAGGACACAAATTTAGTTTGGGTACAACGTCGCACAACCACGCAATTGTTAGTTACAGCGACGCAGTGCCGAATCGCAAAAAGTGCTCTGGTCCTAAAGTGTGAAATCCTTCCGGGGCTGAAGTGGTTAAAGGGAATGAAGAATTCTGTTAGTTTTCTTTATGATATGAAGAATTGTAACTCTAAAAGACATTATGAAACAAATAACATGTTTTTATTTGCTTGTCAAAAAGTTCTGAAAGCTTAAATTGCACAGAACGTGTTAAATTATAATGTCAATGACATGTAAACATCACAACAAGTTCACAACCAACCAAGTGCAATACAGTTCTGTAGTTTAGGCATGAGGAGGAGCAAGAACACTAGAACAGCATCATTCTGACTCAGTCAAAAAGACATAGCATTTTGTTAGCAGAGAGCCATGCTTGCTGTGGTGTGGGGCATCCACAGGTAACACCCACTGGCTGCAAAGACAGGAGAGGAGACATCAACACAGCACTCACTCACCGATCGGCATGTTGGACATGGTGTAACCCATGCCAATCGCCATTAACAGACAGCCCTGGAGGTGGCAGACAGCAGCACAGCCAGAGACATGTGTCATGTATCAACATTCACCGCAAAATGGAGGACAGGAAATCTTTATCTGCTCCCGTCATCGCCAACGTCACTTCTGCCCACTTCCGATATCGGGCACTTTTCGCGAGTACCGATACTCACGAAAAGGCAGAGTATTGGCCCCGATACCTGTATCGGTGCCTCCCTAATAATTAGCTGTCAGGAATGGATCTGTCCTCTAAATGCTGATATAACAAAGATTCTACCACTGTGCCATAGTGGATATTAAGCAAAAGTTAAACACTCAATAAGTGAATGTGCCACCACTTCCCCATTGGGTTCAGACTCGTTTGCCATACATTCTCATGTCTGGTAAATAGAGCAGGGATGTGGAAAAGAACCTCGATATACAGCCAATAGCGGTGAATCACAGGTCACTAATATATAAAAGAGAAAAAAAAGCTCAGTGCAATACGTATAAACACCAATAAGTTTATTAAAATAGATCCTTCAAACACTACACTCACACATTTCCCAATGTAAAAGCACATGAAAAAATCTTAAAACTGGCACATCCCGATCCTGGTGGACACAGCGGGATGTCACTAGTATCTCACCTGACCAATGTAGCCCCACTGGAATGTCACTTCCAGTTTCTACGTCACTTCAAGTTGTTGTACAGCTATGTGCCGACGCGTTTCGTCATTACGACTTCATCCAGGGATGTAAATAAACTGATGAGCAGCTGATGAAAAACTGATAAAAACCTGATTAAAAACCTGACCGGTCTGTAGACTGAGTTAGCTCCACGTTACTGCGCTTTCTGAATTTGCATGTGATCACATATTTTCTCCTGCTTGTTTATATCAGCATTGCTGTAAGTGTTCTACTTCTTATAATAAACCCGAAGTTTATGGTTTTACACTATGTGGTGGCCTTTTTCTTTTATGAATGATGGAGTCCAGGGTTGTGTCTGACGACAAAGTGGAGTGTGAAGCAGATCCCATATGCTGTTTTCTGCAAGAGACCATGTTCCCAGTTCCATGCCTGTTTGACTCCGTGCCACTGGCATTGGGTCCACACAGTCTGGTAAGAGTACCCAGTCTTTTTAATCGGTGGTGGATGCACAATCTACGGTGATTCCTTATTGGATGGTGGTCAACCCTTCTAGATGTTGAGTATACCTTCAAACTTATCATTGAACTGCATTTAGTTCTCTGCGATCTAATTACACCTTCCTGGACTGACTTTTTGCTTTTTTCCTTATGGGTTATTATTAATTTACGATAGCATTCACGTTTATGGACCTATTTATTGTTTTCACATTTTTGAATTGTATGTAGATACATCAGTTGTTCTTTGCACTTAGCACTTTATTATTTGGATGATATATTTGCACCACAAGGTGTTTCATATACCATTTGCACAGTTTTTGTCAGCTTACACATGCAATATTGATTAGCGCTGCACTTGAATATTTTTAAAAAAATATTGTTTTTTGGAGATTCAGATGTATCATTTGTTTCATTTTGATGACAGGATGTAATAGTTTGGGTCTTCTGCTAATGTCGAAGCATCAGAAAAAAATGTAACGACATAATGAATGATCTAAATTGATTTGGATCCATTTGTTTTTATTCTAGTGAGTGTAGCGAGAATAGTCTAATAAGTTTCTTTTCTTATTGGGGTTGAACTTAGAAAAAAAAATCAGTTTAACCACTTCAATACCGAGCACTTTTACCCCCTTCGTGCCCAGGCCAATTTTCAACTTTCAGTGCAGTTGCATTTGGAATGACAATTACGCGGTCATGCAATACTGTACCCCTATGACATTTTTATGAGACCAATAGAGCTTTCTTTTGGTGGTATTTAATCAGCACTGGATTTTTTTATTTTTTTTGCTAAACAAACAAAGAATACAGAAAAATTTGAGGAAAAACATTTTCTTATTTTCTGTAATAAAACTTAGCAAATAAGTAACTTTTCTCCTTCACTGATGTGTGCTGATGAGGCTACACTGATGGGCACTGATAGGCTGCACTAATGGGCTGGACTGATGGGCACTGATAAGCTGCACTGATGGGCTGCTCTGATAGGCTGCACTGTCAGGCACTGATAGGCTGCACTGATGGGCACTGATAGGCTGCACTGATGGGCACTGATAGGCTGCACTGATGGGCACTGATAGGCTGCATTGATGGGTACAGATAGGCTGCACTGATGGGCTGCTCTGATGGGCACTGACAGGCTGCACTGATGGGCTGCACTGTCAGTCCCCAAGATATATAATAAATTATCAGAATTTGCTGAACATTGAAAGTTACAATAAAACTTTTTTAATTCAGTTTTTTGTCCAATTGTATTAATCTGAAATATGGGAAGAAATATGAACCAAGAGCTTATTTGAGTGAGACTACCGACCTCAAGATGTGAAGTTTGATCGTTGATCAGATGCTCTTATCTTTTCCTTTTAGTTAATCATTTATCACCTTGCTATAAATGAGCCGGTATCATTTTTGGGTCATCGTTGTCTATTCTCCTCCACCATGAATTCATTCCTTGCAGTCCTGTGCCTTATTTCAGGTCTGGTCACACCAGGTGAGTCCGTTTTTAATTAATTTGCATTTACACATTCATCAGCTTGTTTCATAGAAAATTGTAGACATTATTCATATGTTATTTCATTTAAAAAATGTTTTCTCTTAGCATCTTTTTTTCCTTATGCTGTAAATCAACGTTTTCATTGGGGAACAAATAGACTTTTATCTTAAAATTCTAATGCAATACAAAATTGCAATTAGAGTTGCCACCTCATCCCTTTAAACCTGAACACATATTAATTACACAGGTCCTGTGGCCGATTAAGGTGGTAATTAAACTCACTTAGTGCCTCGTCTGCATTAAATTAGCCTCAGAACCTGTGTAATTCATATGTGTTTGGGTTTAAAGGGATGAGGTGGCAACCCTAATTGCAATGTATAATGTAAAGTCATTTTAGTGTGCTTTCCCACTGCTCCATTGAAAAAAACATGTTAATATTCTCTTATATTGCCGATCATTTGTTATGCTTTACCCCCTTTGTGATTTGGGATGCAGCTTTGAATAGTCCTGTTTTTATTTGTCTCTGATGTGATTATGTTACGGCATTCTCAATACAAATATTTGAAAAAAAAAATGTGTTTCCGGTGTGCTTTCTGGTTGCCTGACGCCCAGCATGCAGTGGTGAAACATGGACACACCGTATTTGCAAAGTGATTTTCCAACCAAATTTTTTGGGAAAAAATACACTTTTTTGAATTTTAATGCAAAGAAAAAAACAAAAACACAGTACATAACCTAATTTTTGGCAAAATATGTTAAAATGGTGTTACGCAGAGTAAATAGATACCAAACATGTCACAATTTATAATTGCGCAACGGCGACAGATGTCTTCAATTTTACTATCCATAGGCGATGCTTTCAAGTGGTTGTCAAGTCATGACAACCACTTTAAACTACAGGTAATCCTATATTCAGGTTTACCTGTAGGTCCTGGGAATATCTCCTAAACTTGCACCATTTAAGAGATATTCCCTGTATCTGCATGTACCGACATCATCGGCCGTTTCTTCACTAAGTGTGCCGTAAATGACGGCTCCCGCGCTATGATTGGTCGATGCCCGGGATCTCGGAAGACGACGGACACAGCATGTCACCGGTCACAGCGGTGCTCGGGGACCGCTGCTACAGCGTCGATCTAAGGTAAGCATTTCATAAGATGCATACTAGCTCATTATGCCTTTCTCTTGCAGGTGTTTTTTTTTTTTAATAGACTTGACAACCACTTTAAAAGCCTTTACAGGTTACCACTTCAGATTTACAGAGGAGGTCTAATGCTAGAATTACTGCCCATGATCTGATGTTCCCGGTGACATCTCACATGTGAGGGACGTTCACTGCTTGCATGCGTGCGGGGCCGACATGTTCATTCGCCTTTGCACACGAGCACGGGAGGACAGGGGCACTTTACATTTTTTATTAATTTTATTTTTTTTTTCCTTTTTTTTTTTTACACTGTTGCTTTCAAATTTTTTTTCATCACTTTTATTGCTGTCACAAAGAATGCAAACATCCTTAAGATAGTAATAGGCAGTGATAGGTACTCTTTATGGAGAGATCTGTGGTCTATAAGACCCCAAATCCCTCATTTGCCCCTTTTTTTGAAGATGTTATCGCTTCCAGGTTACCATAGCCGATCAAAGCCGATCCAGGCTTTGTTCGGACCTCTGATCAGCTGGCAGAAGCGCCAGCTGGTCGTTTGGGTCTCCCGGTGGGACGGGAGAGCCCAAGAAAGTCACGGAAGGTAGTGGTGGTGGGGGGGGATGTCCCCTCCTGCTGCTTGTTTAAGAAATTTACTGGCTAGTTAGCTGCTAGGATTGCTTTTATAAGAGAGCCGACTACCAGCTCTAAAAAAAGGGTACCGGGGTGATACCTGCAGGCATCATCCCGGTATAACCACTTGAAGTCCAGTGACATTTGGGTACGTCGCTGGTCCGCAAGTGGTTAAATCAAAAAATTTGTCGAAAAAGAGACAAAACGTCCAAGCAAAGGAGTGCCATAACCCCCTAAATGAATAGAAAGCACATAAAACCCATGGGTTAACTTCCCTGGCTCCCTTCAAGTCCTGAGACGTCCAGTGTGAAGTTTCCACAGTCAGTGATGATTTGGGGAGCCATGTCATTTGCTGCTGTTGGTCCACTGTGTTTTATCAAGTCCAAAGCCAGCGCAGCCCTCTACCAGGAAATTCTAGAGCTCTTCATGCTTCCCTCTGCTGACCAACTTTATGGAGATGCTGATTTCATTTTCCAGCAGGACTTGGCAACGCCCACACTGCCAAAAGTACCAATACCTGGTTTATTGATCATGGTATCAATGTGCTTAATTGGCCAGCAAACTTACCTGACCTAAACCCCATAGAGAATCTGTGGGGTATTGTCAAGAGATGAGACACCAGACCCAACAATGCAGACAAACTGAAGGCTGCTATCGAAGATATCGAACCCCTCCACAGTGCCACAGGCTAATCACCTCCATGCTACACCGCATTGATGCAGTAATTCATGCAATAGGAGCCCCGACTAAGTATTGAGTGCATCCTACACTGTACATGGACAGACTTTTCAGTAAGCCAACATTTCTGTATTAAAAATCCTCTTTTTTATCGGTCTTCTGTAATATTCGAGGTACTGAATATTGGGCTGTCACTAGCTGTAAGCCATAATCATCAAAATTAAAAGAAAGAAATGCTTGAAATATATCACTCTGTGTGTAAAGCATCTATATAAAATATATGAGTTTCATTTTTTGAATTGAATTACTGAAATACATAAACTTTTTGATGATATTCTAATTTTTCGAGACACACACATATATATATATATATATATATATATATATATATATATATTCACTATATTGATGATTTGGAGGGGTGGCCCAATACTTTTGACAATATAGTGTGAACAAGCTTGGGTGGAGGAACTTGACTGGCCTGCGCATGAACTTTAATGGCATCCCAGTCTTAGTCTGTAGGGTTCAATATTGAGTTGGCCCACCCTTTGCAGCTATAACAGGATGAGCGAGTTTGGGGTGGAGGAACTTGGCTGACCTGCACCTCAACCCGATAGAACACCTTTGGGATGAATTAGAGCAGAGATTACGAGCCAAGCCTTCTCATCCAACATCAGTGCCTGACCTCGCAAGTGTGCTTCTGGAAGAATGGTCAAACATTCCCATAGACACTCCTAAACCTTGTGGACAGCCTTCCCAGAAGAGGTGAAGCTGTTATTGCTGCAAAGGGTGGGCCAACTCAATATTAGACCCTATGGACTAAGACTGGGATGCTGTTAAAGTTCATGTGCGTGTAAAGGCAGCTGTCCCAATACTTTTGACAATATAGTGTATACATATATATATATATATATATAAAACAAAAAATTGGAGATGCAATCTCAGTTACTGTTCAAAAGAATTGTATTTCAATCGTCATGCATATACAAATACGTCTGCACCATTTCACTATTCAAATTCATTATTCAAATTCAAATTGCATGTGTAGTGTTCCACATGCTGATCAACTTTTATTGGCTAATATGTTTAAGCCACCCAAGAGTACACACAGGTGTATCCCTTCACCAATCTCCCAATTAACCACTTCACAACCGCCCTCTGTCATTATACGGCGGTAATTTGCAGTTGAATACGGTTGCTATGATAGCAGATAGCTACCATAGCCCCGGTATTTTTGAAAGCGGCGGGCGGTCCTCTTTCAGGTAAAAGTGGTCTCTGCAGCTGATTTACCACAAGATCACTTTTATCAGGTGCTCGAGAGGGTCCCCCCCTCCCGCCGCGCTCCGGCCATCTCCGCTGCTTACTGGACACACCAGTAGCAGCGGAGACAATCCTATCCTTCTCCCTCAATGCCTGGATGCTGAGCGAGGGGAAGAGGGCCCCCACTCGGCTCCATAGCATTGCAGGGCGGAAGCGACGTCAAACGTCACTTCCGCTCAAAGCTCTTGGGCGGAAGTGACGTCTTTTTTGACCCCAGATCTCTTATTTAAGAGGTCCTGGCATGCTTTTTTTCTGTTACACGGAATGTTTACATTTCTTGTAATAGGAATAAAAGTGATCCGATTTTTTTTAAAAGGACAGTGTAAAAATAAAAAATAAAAAGTAAAATAAATAAGAAAAAAAAAATGTAAAGCGCCCTGTCCCTCCGAGCTTGTGTGCGAACGCATACCTAAGTCCCGTCTGCATATGAAAACGGTGTTCGCACCACATGCGTGAGGTATCGCCGCGATTGTTAGAGCAAGAGCAATAATTCTATCACTAGACCTCCTCTGTAACTCAAAACTGGTAACCTTTAAGTACCAAAGTCTGTCGCCATTCCACGAGCGGGCGTAATTTTGAAGCATTACATGTTGGGTATCAATTTACTCAGTGTAACATTATCTTTCACAATATGGAAAAAATTGGGCCCACTTTACTGATGTCTTTTTTTTTAACTAAAAAAAGTGAATTTTTTCCAAAAAAAATCACGCTTGAAAGACCGCTGAGCAAATACGGTGTGACATAAAGTATTGCAACGACTGCCATTTTATTCTCTAGGGTGTTAGAAAAATATATATATATGTTTGGGGTGCTAAGTAAATTTTCTAGCAAAAAAGAAAAATGATTTTAACTTGTAAACACCGAATCTCAAAAAGAGGCCCGGTCCTTAAGTGGTTAACCATTTCATTCATTATACCTCTCACATATTTACCATTGCACAATATAGAAACATACTTCCTAATATGAAGAGTAACAAAAGAAAATCAAATATAAATGCAATTAAGTAGTAAGGAGGGACAACCGCGCTACTATGGGGGAGATAGATCTAAAAGTATTATATATGATGGTGATGTAAATATTAAATTAATTTATATATATATATATATATATATATATATACACACAAGTCAATATATAAAAATCAAAGCATTAATATGGAATAAATCGAGATGCAGCCAGTCAACTAAATAGTATCCCAAGTACTACACATAATGTTCGATAAATGTATATGGTGAGGCGCAATCTCATATCAAGTAAGAAAAATAAAATTCATTCATAAATATGTAAACATAATTACTCAATATTAAACGTAGTGCAAATGAGTGAATACAAACACAACAAACAGTGCCACCCAGTGGCTAAAGTGCAAATTATGATAATTACTTAAATCCTACTTCCATAGGAATATTTCATATATGTTACTACAAAGGTGAATAAAGTGCATAAAACAAAGTCCATATATCATATAAAAGTGCTTGATATTAAGTGCTATCCTCTGCTTGATCTCGCAGGAACTCTTAGGATAGAAAGTGGTAGTGCCACTCTGCTATGTTCTTAAGTGCTCCAAGGTGCATGCACACACCATCACCACCACTCCTATGCGCTCACCTCCTATCTTGACCCACTGGGCCAAGTCTCGCAGTCCCCTTAGGGGTAAATCCTCCTGGCAATAGGCAGCGTGCTAGTTGGCAATCAATATGTGTGTCCACCGAGCATGTAAAGATAAAATAACTCACATAGCGCTGAACTGCATAAACGTCCACATTTTATTTACACTCACATTTAAAAGTGTACTAACTCCGGTACACTCAGGCAATGCATGTAACCATGATGATCCCCACTGGTCCCGGTGACGGCAGATAACGCACGGCTGCTGACTGCTTGGGGGGGGGGGTCTGGT
>BLSH010192608.1:83303-94095 GCA_018402905.1 Glandirana rugosa | reverse complement strand
CGTCTAATTGCGAGTATTTGCGACCACTTGCCGGCAAATAGCCGCAGACCACAAAAAACATCAGTTACCTTCGATTACTTCATTTTTTTTTTTTACGAGTTTTTGCGACTGCGACTATTCGCGGCTATTTCCGACGAATGTTTTGTGACGTTTTCTTGCAAAAGATTCGTCACAGAGGACGGACTGCGAGTCTCTCGGGTCTATCGCAGGTCACACGTACCTCGGATTTCGACTTAAGGATGAAAGAAAAGTGATCTCAACTGTGGCTTTGGACGTCTTTCTTCCATTCAATGTGTGTTCAAAACAACAGATGCATTGTGCATGTGAATGAATCGCAGCCCCGCTGTCAGTTTGTGTGTAACTTACCTTCTTTCTGCAGGTTTCGGTGTCAACTCTAGTGAAAAGAAAGTAGGAATTCAGCTTTAGGCTCCATGCACACTGGACGCTATCTGGGCTCTCTGAGCGTCAGGCAGGAGACACTGCTTAGAAAACGTTCTTTTGCAGTGTTTTGTAAGCAGCCTTTATCGGCGCTTATCAGCGTCAGCGTTTTTGAGCATTTTTTTTTTTTACTTCATTAGCTTCCATTGACTACAAAAAACACCAGACGCCGATAAACGGCCGTTCACCAGCGTTTATGAGCGTTAATCTGCGTTAATCGGCGTTTAGCGTTTTTTGTGGTCAGGAGAACGACTTTTGAACGCCAATTCAGGGCGTTCAGATAACAGCCCAAAAACACCACTGCTGTTAAACTACAATTAACGTCCATGTGTGCTTGGACACACAGGATAACATAAAGGGGCGTTTTTAGGCTGTTAAAAAAACGCCCAAACGACCAAAAGCGGTCGTTTATCAGCTACAGTGTGCATGGAGCCTTAAAGACTCTCTTTCCATTGAACCATATTTTTTTTTTTCTTGCATTGGTGTATGCCCACCATGCCAGTGTCCAGCTATCCATGTCTTTTTTTTAATAAAAGTTATGGCGCTATGTTTAGTCTTTGCAAACCTCCTGATGGGTTCGGCAAATGGGCAGCAAACCAACCTTTGCCTGGTTTACTCATTACTACTACTGAGGAAAGCATAAGATTGAGTTGTTAATGGGGCAGATAAAATACTAATTTAACCACTTCAGCCCCGGAAGGATTTCCAGCTTTAGGACCGGAGCCCTTTTTGCGATTCGGCGCTGCGTCGCTTTAACTGACAATTGCGCGGTCGTGCAACGTTGTACCCAAACGACATTTGCGTCCTTTTTTTCCCACAAATAGAGCTTTCTTTTGGTGGTATTTGATCCCCTCTGCGTCATTTCTGATCGCCGCTATAAACAAAAGAAGAGCGACAATTTTGCAAAAAAAACCAAATTTCTTACTTTTTCCTAAAATACAAATCCAAAAAAAAATATAAAAAAACATTTTTTTTCACCGTTTTTGGCCGATTTATATTCTTCCTCATATTTGCGATAAAAAAAATCGCAATCGGCGTTTATTGATTGGTTTGCGCAAAAGTGTTCGCGTTTACGGATGATGAGAATTCATTTTTGGGGTTTTTAATTTTTTTTTATTTTTTACTAGTAATGGCGACGATCTGCGATTTTTTGCGGTACTGCGATATTTCAGCGGACATGTCGGATCATTTTGACACTTTTTTGGGACCATTGGCATTTATACAGCGATCAGTGCTATAAAAATGCACTGATTACTGTGTAAATGCCATTGGCAGTGAAGGGGTTAACCTGCAGGGGGCACTCTAAGGGTTAACTATGTTCCCTGGGCGTGTTCTTACTGTAGGGGGGCTTGCCTAGCTGGGAAAGGGAAGTGGGCACAGCCTTCACGTAAAGGAAGGCTGTGATCACAGCCCTTCCCCCTCACACAGAGCGGAGGTCCGTGTTTACATACACGGACCTCTGCTCACTCGCTCCAGGGGGGCCATCGTGGGTAGCCGGCGGCAAATGAAGCCACCGCACCCGCTCCCTGGCCCCCCCTGGACACAGTGAGCGCGCGGGCGCGCCTCCAGCGGCGCGCGCGCGCTCACTAAACTCGTTCCCGCAGCCGCCGTCATATGACGGCGATTTGCGGGAACGAGCCACTTTGCCGCCGTCAGATGCCGATCGGCGGTCGGCAAGTGGTTAAAAGACTCCAATAATTAGATATCAATTCAGTTCAATACTGATTCTACACCTACTGTAAGTCAGTGAGCCGATCATTTTGATTGAGGAAATTATCATAATGTAAAACACCAAATGCAGAAATGTGTCTTTCCCACTGTAATATTGGGGGGGGGTGTTTAGCTCTAGTAATAGATGCATTTTTGTGCAGTGAGTCCACGTCAGCTAGGCGTTACATTTAAGGGCCTGGTAGCCCACGTTTATTAAATGGAAAAAAACAAAACAAAAGTCCATCCTTGAATCCCACGCAGGGGTTTAACCGCTTGCCTACCAGCCACCGCAGTTATAAGATAGCAGTATACAGAGTCACCATATAGCAGTATATAGAGCCCCAGATAGCAGTATACAGAGTCACCATATAGCAGTATACAGAGTCACCATATCGCAGTATACAGAGTCACCATATAGCAGCATACAGAGTCACCATATAGCAGTATACAGAGTCACCATATAGCAGTATACAGAGTCACCATATAGCAGTATATAGAGTCCCAGATAGCAGTATACAGAGTCACCATATCGCAGTATACAGAATCACCATATAGCAATATAAAGAGTCACCATATAGCAGTATAAAGAGTCACCATATAGCAGCATACAGAGTCACCATATAGCAGTATAAAGAGTCACCATATAGCAGCATACAGAGTCACCATATAGCAGTATACAGAGTCACCATATAGCAGTATATAGAGTCCCAGATAGCAGTATACAGAGTCACCATATCGCAGTATACAGAATCACCATATAGCAATATAAAGAGTCACCATATAGCAGTATAAAGAGTCACCATATAGCAGCATACAGAGTCACCATATAGCAGTATAAAGAGTCACCATATAGCAGCATACAGAGTCACCATATAGCAGTATAAAGAGTCACCATATAGCAGCATACAGAGTCACCATATAGCAGTATACAGAGTCGCCATATAGCAGTATATAGAGCCCCAGATAGCGGTATACAGAGTCACCATATATCAGTATACAGAACCCCAGATAGCAGTATGCAGAGTCACCATATAGCAGTATACAGAGTCCCCATATAGCAGTATACAGAGTCTCAGATAGCAGTATACAGAGTCACCATATAGCAGTATATAGAGCCCCAGATAGCAGTATACAGAGTCACCATATAGCAGTATACAGAGCCCCAGTTAGCAGTATACAGAGACCCATATAGCAGTATACAGAGTCACCATATAGCAGTATACAGAACCCCGGATAGCAGTATACAGAGTCACCATATAGCAGTATACAGAGTCACCATATAGCAGTATACAGAACCTCAGATAGCAGTATACAGAGCCCCAGATAGCAGTATACAGAGTCACCATATAGCAGTATACAGAGTCACCATATAGCAGTATACAGAGTCCCCATATAGCAGTATACAGAGTCCCAGATATCAGTATACAGAGTCACCATATAGCAGTATATAGAGCCCCAGATAGCAGTATACAGAGTCACCATATAGCAGTATACAGAACCCCAGATAGCAGTATACAGAGCCCCAGATAGCAGTGTACAGAGTCAACATATAGCAATATACAGAGTCACCATATAGCAGTATACAGAGTCCCCATATAGCAGTATACAGAGTCCCCATATAGCAGTATACAGAGTCACCATATAGCAGTATATAGAGCCCCAGATAGCAGTATACAGAGTCACCATATAGCAGTATACAGAGCCCCAGATAGCAGTATACAGAGTCCCCATATAGCAGTATACAGAGTCACCATATAGCAGTATACAGAACCCCCGGATAGCAGTATACAGAGTCACCATATAGCAGTATACAGAACCCCAGATAGCAGTATACAGAGCCCCAGATAGCAGTATACAGAGTCACCATATAGAAGTATACAGAGTCACCATATAGCAGTATAAAGAGTCCCAGATAGCAGTATACAGAGTCACCATATCGCAGTATACAGAGTCACCATATCGCAGTATACAGAGCCCAAGTTAGGGGCTCGCAGCACTGACAGACAGACCCCCACCCAAGTTGGGACAAAGTGCCACACTTACCCCATCTTTTAGGCGGGCTGGCAGTGTGCGGAATCGTGGTAGATGGTCTGCACGGGAGCCGGGAGTCGGGACTGAAACCCGGCGGAGTGCTGCACCTGCGCGAGTAATCACGTAGCCAGCACGTCCGCCACAGTCCCGCCCCCGCCCACCGCATCCAATGCCAGTCAGTCACTGCTCTATGTGTGTGTGCCTGTTCAGCGCACACACATAGCCTTTTATGACTCACCAATCAGCTCACTACTTGCTGTCAGCAGACAGCAAGGAGCTGAGAAAAAATAGGTTAATATACCGGCGCCTCCTGTAGAGGGTCAGGCTGACTTTTTTCTTTTTTATCTTGTCAGCGGCGGGGAGGCGGCGCCCAAGCGCCCCTTATTGACCAGCCGCCGCTGACTTTTGCTCAACCCAATTAATATATGCCTCTTGCAATTTTTTTTTTACCAAAAATATGTAGAAGAATACATATTGGCCTAAACGGAGGAACAAATTAGTTTTTTCTATTTTTTTTTTTTTTTGGATCTTTACTATAGCAAAAAGTAAAAAAAAAAATGTTTTTTTTTTTTCAAAACTGTTGCTCTTTTTTTGTTTATAGCGCAAAAATTAAACAATGCAGGAGGTGGTCAAATACCACCAAAAGAAAGCTCTATTTGTGGGGAAAAAAAGGACATCAATTTAACTTGGGTACAAAGTCCGCGCAATTGTCAGTCAAAGCTACGATGTGCCGAATCGCAAAAAGTGCTCTGGTCAGGAAGGGGGTAAATCCATTTGGGGCTGAAGTGGTTAAACTTCATTCAAACAGAAATGAAAACATACCGAGCCACCTGGCTCTCTCTTTTGTCAGCAACTCCTCTGCTTGCTCCCAACAGACTTCTCCATTTTTTCCAGCCCCCTGGACTCACTGGCTTCCTTAGTCTCCCAGACTTTCAAAGGTGACCAGCCTTTGCCAGTCCCTGGGCATAGAATGCCTCTTACATGGGCTGCAGTCTACCACAGGGCAGACAGTTTTACTGACACAGGTCTTACTTCAAACAGCAGCAAGCTGCTCACACGCCACCTTCCACCACCTTCTGCTCTCACCAGAGTTTACCTGGGCACACGCCCTGCTGGCTGTCCACAAGACCCGGACACAGGGTTAGAGAACCCTTCCAACCCAAGACCCTTAGGAATCTCCAAACTACAGAGTCCCATCCGGCGATAGCAAAATCCGGAGAAAACTGCCAGAGCAGTTTTCTCCATTTAAAATTTACACTCTGTAGTCTTGCAGTCAGCAGATATGCAAACTCCGTGCCCCTTTTCTCTCCATTTCCCATAGTTGTGCGCAGCCTATTGCATTAGAATGAGCACCCCAAAGCTCAGACACACTGCATGGGACAGTGCTCTTTGCTGAGCGGCTTCCTGTTAATTCACAAAACTGAAGCCTAGTAACCACAGTTTACTATTCTTCAGCTATGACTGAACACAATGAGTGAGTGTGTTCACTGTGTTCATTTAGAAAAGGAAAGCACCGGTAAATGACATACTTACTAGCCCCTTCCCTGCTCTCCATCCTGAAACATCCTACGCAGCAGCCGGGGGAGAGGAGGGAAGCCAGCAGCACTGGGGGGCAAACACGGGGTGGGGGGGGCCCGGGCAATAGGGGGAATTGGCACCCCATGTAGGTGCACGCCTATTCCATTTCCATAGGGACAGAACCTCACTCTGTCACAACACTCATAAAACTTAAAAAGAAAAACAGTTTGCTTGATATATATTTTAATAAACCTTTTAAAATGTGGATTTACTTCTTCAAAATAGTGGGTGTGCAAGGTCATCCATATTTAGCTTTAGAATTTTTCCTCTAAGTTTAGGTGAAGAAGTCCAAATAAAAAGGTTAATAAAAGCAATAAATGTAGTTAGGAAAAGAAATGGTAAATCACTTGTGGCAGGTTAACAATCTGCTCGGGACTAATAAATGCTTTTTAGCACATCCAACTTGTTTTCTATACAATTTCATCCCAATTTATGATCACAAGGGATCTTTTAAGGGTGTAAATTCATATAAATGTATTCTCACCTGCAACACAAGGGGACAGCATGGGTTTAGCGAGTTCTGGGGTTGCATATTAACTTGCAATACTTTGTACGCTTCAAAGCAATCGTCACATATATCATAAAATGGTAGAATTTTAAAGAAATGCATAAAACACTCATCTCTTGTAATAGCTGATGAGTTACTAAAGGTTAACTGACTGTTCTGTAGAAGAATTTATAGGAGTGCATGACATCAGTTTATAAGCATAGCCCACACTTTCTCAAACTATAAAGTTCCTCTGTGTAGTTCTTGCTTTTTCAAAATAAGAATCAATTCACTGGGTAAATATACATTTCAAATAAATAATTAAATAGATGCCTAGCGCTCGCTTCACCCCAAGACCAGGGATTACTCATATTATTAGAAAACGCACAATTCCTATTCTAGGATTGATGCCATCCTTATTGCCTATTTCCATCTTCCCCTGCTGCGTTCGGCCTTTATTGGCACTGTCTCTCTCTCCAACCACTCTCTAGTTTTTATACTCTTGACTCTGCCTACTTTACCTCCTCGCCCGAGTAACTGGAAATTAAATTATTTCTTTCTCTTGAATCCAGCAGATGCAGAGGATTTTTGACACCCTAGGCGAAACCTCATTTTGCCGCCCCCTTGGCTCCACCCCCTTTTCCCTGCCCAGCCTGATCAGTGCCAATGAATTGCAGCCTGATCAGCGCCCATCAAATGCAGTCTCACTAGCGTCCATCAAATACAGCTTCACCAGCGCCAATCAATACAGCCTCACCTGTGCCTATCATATACAGCTTCAGCAGCACCAATCAATACAGCCTCACCTGTGCCCATCATATACAGCTTCACCAGCACCAATCAATGCAGCCTCACCTGTGCCCATCATATACAGCTTCACCAGCACCAATCAATGCAGCCTCACCTGTGCCCATCATATACAGCTTCACCAGCACCAATCAATACAGCCTCATCTGTGCCCATCATATACAGCTTCACCAGCACCAATCAATACAGCCTCACCTGTGCCCAACATATACAGCTTCACCAGCACCAATCAATACAGCCTTAACTGTGCCCATCATATACAGCTTCACTAGCACCAATCAATACAGCCTCACCTGTGCCCATCATATACAGCTTCACCAGCACCAATCAATACAGCCTTACCTGTGCCCATCATATACAGCTTCACCAGCACCAATCAATACAGCCTCACCTGTGCCCATCATATACCGCTTCACCAGCACCAATGAATACAGCCTCACCTGTGCCCATCATATACAGCTTCACCAGCACCAATCAATACAGCCTCACCTGTGCCCATCATATACAGCTTCACCAGCGCCAATCAATACAGCCTCACCTGTGCCCATCATATACAGCTTCAGCAGCACCAATCAATACAGCCTCACCTGTGTCCATCATATACAGCTTCACCAGCACCAATCAATACGGCCTCACCTGTGCCCATCATATACAGCTTCACCAGCGCCAATCAATACAGCTTCACCTGTGCCCATCATATACAGCTTCAACCAGCACCAATCAATACAGCCTCACCTGTGTTCATCATATACAGCTTCACCAGCACCAATCAATACAGCCTCACCTGTGCCCATCATATACAGCTTCACCAGCACCAATCAATACAGCCTCACCTGTGCCCATCATATACAGCTTCACCAGCACCAATCAATACAGCCTCACCTGTGCTCATCATATACAGCTTCACCAGCACCAATCAATACAGCCTCACCTGCGCCCATCATATACAGCTTCACCAGCACCAATCAATACAGCCTCACCTGTGCCCATTATATACAGCTTCACCAGCACTAATCAATACAGCTTCACCTGTGCCCATCAAATATAGTTTCACCTGTGCCCATCAAATACAGCTATACCTGTGCCCATCAAATACAGCCTCACGGGGGGTGAGGGCGGAAGGGGGGTATTTGGCAGATCAGTCACTATTTCTATATACATTTGCAAATGGCATGTGATAATACAATCTCAGTCAGACAGTGTCAGTTTTTACATGAATCAATGCAGAGCAGCCAGTGACAGATCAACAGTGTCCAGGCACCCCTAGGCGGCTGCCTACTCCGCCTAGTGGTAGAGCTGGCCCTGAGCAGATGTTTCACCTCCCTATTGACTTCTCGAGTTCAATATTTCAGAGACAATGCTACCCCTGACACCACCCCATCTTTGTTATGGGAAGCCACGGGGTAGCATTGTCTCTGAAATTGTCTCAGGCTACGGTGTGGGTTAAATTGATTGAACCGGGGGTGAGGGAAAAGAAGGAGCACAGCCAACAACTCGTAAAAGCCCTGCACCAAATGTTGGATTGGGAGATGGCATATAAGCTTTCTCTACACACGACTAATTTAGAGGGAGGAACTCAAAGCTCTTCTTGACATCAAGCAATGTTTTAAATTTGTATCCCAGAAGATGTATTAATGGGGAGATAAACCTGGGAGACAGCTAGCTCAATTCTTAAAAGCAAAGAAAACTTCCTCATTTATCACCAGGATAAAATACCTTTGGGTGAAATATTTCATTGTACACCACATATTGCCCAGGCTTTCAGAGTTTTATGCCTCTGCCACCCCCCCCCCCCCCCCACCCGAAGCACCTTGTCTCCATGTTGATGGTGACAAGGGCCCCTTCCCCGCAACCCTGGGCTGTGGTTGTGGGGGTCTGCGGGTGGGGGGCTTATTGGAATCCGGAATGCCCTCTGTAACAAGGGGGCCCCCAGATCCCGCCCCCCCCATGTGAATGAGTATGGGGTACATTATACCTCTACTGATTTAAACAAAAAGTGTAAAAAATAAATAAAAACAGTCAACAAATTTTTGACAATTCCTTTATTAAAAAAATAAAAATAAAATAAATAAATTGTCCCCTGATGTAGATCAGCCACCTGCCGCCACCACCAGACCCAAACAAGAAAAAAGAAATGCTCCGCCGTCAATGAAGGCAAACTGCCTACTGCAGGCTCTGCCGTTTGACAGTCCTTATATAGGTAAGGGGTGGAGCCACCTGGCGAGCCTGCAGTAGGCAGTTAGCCTTCATTGACGGTGGAGCGTTTTTTTTTTTTCTTTTTTTGGTGGCAGGTGGCGGATCTACATCAGGGGATATTGTTTTTAATTTTCTTTTTTTTAAATAAAGGTATTGTCAAAAACCTGTAAGGATAAATAAAGAAAAAAAACATCTAAGTGTATCTGTTTATTAAAAGGCAATTAAAAACAAAAGTATAAGATTGCACTCACAAAACTGGCAGGGATACAGGTATATCATCAGTCCCATAAGGCTGGCCGATGCCAGCTTGCATGGGGTCTGGAGAAGCCCTTTCTTGATTTGACAAAGGAGTGGAATCGCTCTGAAACATGTTACCACCCATTCTGTGACATCACCACGCCCCAATGTCGTTCTGGCTCCAGGCCCCATGCTGGCTTGAGTTCCAGCTTGGTTGCGGTCTCCGCCTGCAGCTTCCTCTGTGTTAGAAGGAAACTGTTCTGAGGGTTAATTGCATTTGATTATGGTTTCCTCTAGTTCCTGAGAAGCAGCTCTATTTAAACTTCCTGTTTCCTGTAGCAAGTGCTGTCCGTTCTACAGCGTCTGAGTACCTGTGAGCATCAGCTCTGATCCCTGTGATCCATCCCTGTGCTGTTCCTGCCCTTCTGATCCTACCCGGCTTGTTCTGTCCTGCTGACTATCTGCCTGCACCGACCCCGCCTATTCACGACCATCCGTTTGCCTGATCCCTCTGTACTTCTGCTGCCAGCTTGTTAACGACCCCTGCTTGGACTTTGACCACTCTTGCTTGATCCTTTGTACCGCACAGCCCGCCAGTTGCCAACCCAGCCTGTACAACCACCCGCCTGTCTGCACGACTACCTGGAGCTTCATGCCACCACCAGTGACCATCCAGCCCTCGTGCCATCCCGCACTCCGGGGCTTCCTGTCTACACTACCAGGGGTCCCAGAATCGGGTGTGTTAGAGTGGTTGTTCCCAGCATAAGACAGACTCCACCACCAGGATCGTGACACTCTGCCTGCCAGCCCATCCAGCGGAGCCCCTTCAGCTTATATCCAGCCACGCTCTCATCCATCCAGCCTCCTCCAGATCCATTGCAAGCTGACAACGGCCAGCCTTATGGGACTGATGATATGCCTGTATCCCTTCCAGGTTTGTGAGTGCAGTCTTATACTTTTAATTGCCTATTAATAAACAGATACACAGATAGATGACGGCACCTTTTTCTCTATTTATCCTTACAGTTCACAGAGGAATCCAATATCCTTAATAAGAAGAGCTGCACTCATGCTTTAAGTGGACTTTTCATATTATGGCATATGAGGGTTTTTATACCCACTCTGTTTGCGCTATGGGATTTTTTATTTCCATTGTCAAAAACCTGTCTACAGTTTTGATTTTTTTTTACACCTTTTTTGGTGAATGGGTAGGGGTAAAATGTACTCCATACTCATTCACATGGGGGGGAGGCAGGATCTGGTGGCCCCCTTGTTAAAGGGGGCTTCCAAATTCGGATAAGCCCCCTG
>BLSH010192608.1:48374-61056 GCA_018402905.1 Glandirana rugosa | reverse complement strand
GACACTCCGACGTGATATATGGGACCAGACACTCCGACGAGATATATGGGACTAGACACTCCGACGTGATATATGGGACCAGACCCTCACAGATCAGGGTATATAGAGCAGCCTCACAGACCAGGGTATATAGTGCAGCCTCACAGGCGGGGTATAAAGAGCAGCCTCACAGATCAGGGTATATAGTGCAGCCTCACAGACCAGGGTATATAGAGCAGCCTCACGGACCAGGGTATATAGAGCAGCCTCACAGACCAGGGTATATAGTGCAGCCTCACAGATCAGGGTATATAGAGCAGCCTCACAGACCAGGGTATATAGTGCAGCCTCACAGGTGGGGTATAAATAGCAGCCTCACAGATCAGGGTATATAGTGCAGCCTCACAGACCAGGGTATATAATGCAGCCTCACAGTCCAGGGTATATAGAGCAGCCTCACAGACCAGGGTATATAGAGCAGACTCACAGATCAGGGTATATAGTGCAGCCTCACAGACCAGGATATATAGAGCAGCTTCACAGACCAGGGTACATAGAGCAGCCTCACGGACCAGGGTATATAGAGCAGCCTTACAGACAAGGGAGTATAGTGCAGCCTCACAGAATAGGGAATATAGAGCACCCTTACAGACCAGGGTATATAGTGCAGCCTCACAGAACAGGGTATATAGAGCAGCCTCACAGACCAGGGTATATTTTATACATAGTAAAATTTGAAAATTTGACATTTGGAAGAAAAAATTAAAAAACCCGAAAATTCAGAAATCCGCAAATTCGTAATTCGAAAATTGGGAAATTCAAAAATGCAAAAATTCCAAATTCGAAAATTCAGAAGTAAAAAATTTGAAAATTCGAAGATTTGGAGATTTGAAAATCCTACAATTAGAAAGAAGATTACAAAGAACGAAAATCTGAAAATAATTTTCCTTCCCCGGTGACATGTGACATATTACAAGGTCTTAGGTGTAAATAGGGAGCAGGTGTGTTAAATTTGGTGTTATCACTCTCACTCTCTCATATTGGTCACTCGAAGTTCAACATGGCACCTCATGGCAAAGAACTCACTGAGGAGCTGAAAAAAAGAATTGGTGCTCTACATAATGATGGCCTAGGCTATTACAAGATTGCCAAGACCCTGAAACTGAGCTGCAGCATGGTGGCCAAGACCACAAGACCATACAGTGGTTCAACAGGACAGGTTCCACTGAGAACAGGCCTCGCCATGGTCGACCAAAGAAGATGAGTGCACGTTCTCAGCATCATATCCAGAGGCTGTCTTTGAGAAATAGAGGCATGAGTGCTGCCAGCATTGCTGCAGAGGTTAAAGGGGTGGGGGGTTTAGCCTGTCAGTGCTCAGACTATATGCTGCACACTGCATCAAATTGGTCTGCATGGCTGTCATCCCAGAAGGAAGCCTCTTCTAAAGCCTGCAGTTTGCTGAAGACAATCAGACTAAGGACATGGATTACTGGAACCATGTCCTGTGGTCTGAAGATAAACTTATTTGATTCAGATGGTTTCAAGTGTGTGTGGTGGCAACCAGGTGAGGAGCACAAAGACAAGTGTGTCTTGCTTACAGTCAAGCATGGTGGTGGGAGTGTTATGGTCTGGGGCTGCATGAGTGCTGCCGGCACTGGGGAGATACAGTTCATTGATGGAACCATGAATGCCAACATGTACTGTGACATACTGAAGCAGAGCATGATCCCCTCCCTTCAGAGACTGGGCCGCAGGGCAGCATTCCAACATGATAACGACCCCAAACACACCTCCAAGACGACCACTGCCTTGCTAAAGAAGCTGAGGGTAAAGGTGATGGACTGGCCAAGAATGTCTTCAGACCTAAACCCTATTGAGCATTTGTGGGGCATCCTCAAATGGAAGGTAGAGGAGCGCAAGGTCTCTAACATCCACCAGCCCTGGGATGTCATCATGGAGGAGTGGATGAGGACACCAGTGGCAACCTGTGAAGCTCTGGTGAACTCCATGCCCAAGAGGGTTAAGGCAGTGCTGGAAAATAATGGTGGCCACACAAAATATTGACACTTTGGGCCCAATTTGGACATTTTCACTTAGGGGTGTACTCTGATTTAAAAAGTTTTAGCCCATCCAATCTGTTTTCTATGCAACTTTATCCACATTTATGAACAATAGAGATGGGCGAACGACTCGGCCCGAGCATAAGTTTGGGCCGAACTTCAGTTGTTTGCCCGCTCCCCGAATTTAGAACATTATGGGGTGTTCGGCATGACTTTGGCACCGCCGAACCACCCATAATGCATAGTGTGCAGACGGCGCGCTCAACTACTCCTCCATGGGAGGGTTACCACCGTCTGTCCTCGCTTTGTTTTGACAGTTTATTTATAGTGAAGGGCGGGGCCACCCGGTGATGTACGGGTGACCCCAGCCCTGTTCTGCCATCATGTGATGTCAGAGGGGCGGGTCACTCAATTACATCACTGGGTGACCCCGCCCTTCACTATAAATAAACTGTCAATACAAAGCGAGCTCAGTTGGTGGGAGTCCTCCCATAGAGGAGGAGCTGTTGCTGCTTTTTTCTTTTTTTCCGGGTCTGTTGCGCGCTGAGATTGATGATGGATTACAACGGGGGGACACTTATTTTTTTTTTTTTAATAAAGGACTTGTCCCTAATTGTCTCCTGTGTTTTTCCTTTTTTGACACTTTTTGGTGAAGTAGTAGGGGTACGATGTACCCGAAACTAATTCACTTGGCGAGCCAGGATCTGGGGGCCCCCTTATTAAAGGGGGCTTCCAGATTCCAATACGCTTCCCACCCGCAGCCTCCCACAACCACAGCCCAGGGTTGTGGGGAAGAGGCTCTTTTCCCCATCAACATGGAGACAAGGTGCTTTGGGGTGGGGGGGCAGAGCCAGATCCAGGTGCTGGTGCCACAAGTTCAGCTATTATTTATTTTTACCTACTATGTATGCCCACCAGTGCCTCCTCATCAGTGTCCATCAGTGCCACCTCATCAGTGTCCATCAGTGCCACCTCATCAGTGTCCACCAGTGCCTCCTCATCAGTGTCCATCAGTGCCACCTTATCAATGCCCATCGGTGCCGCCTCATCAGTGCCCATCAGTGCAGCCTATAAGTGCCCATCAATGTCCATCAGTGCCCATCAGTGAGAAAAACTGGCAACAACATATATAGATATAACAAACTATGAAAACTTTTTTTTTTTCAAAATTTTCGGTCTTCAGTCACCCAGTGGTGATTAAATAACACCAAAAGACTATTTGTGTGAAAAAAATATAAAAATGTCATATGAGTACAGTGCTACATGGCCGCACAATTGTCATTCAAAGTGTGACAGCAATGAAAGCTGAAAATTGGCCTGGGCAGGAAGGGGGTGAAAGTGCCCAGTAGGTAAGTGGTTAATCCTGAGCCCTGGCAACTGTGTTTCCTATGTACAATTCTCACCTTCGGGTTGCATTTGGTGAATTCTGTGTTGGGTGTAACATTACATGTTGCACAAATGAATACTTTGTATGCTATGACATCAAGTCTCTTGTCACTTCATAAAGAAAAAAAATGCAGTTTTAACTGTTGTTTTGTGTAGCACACTGTGATCTATGTTTAGAGTTAATGATCTACTAAAGGTAATATGATTGTAATTTAGAAGAATTTACAGAAGTACATAACATCAGTTTATGGCTGCAGCCTTCTGTACTATACAGGCGGTCAGCGGGTCCAAACAAGGTCAGGTCTGTAGGTTTGTTCTTAAGTTGAAATTCTGTCCCTATGTTCTGTCCCTATGACAATTGGTTTTTGAAAATTTTGGGTTTTAACGGTAACAAGGATTAGTGATAAAGCTTCAGTGGAGACCTTTTTTCCCATGAATACTCTTACAGGAGTGAATTTCCCTTCCTAGGGGGAGATTTCCTCTCACTTCCTGTTGTCTACTTCCATTTGTAAATAGGAGTCGTTTGTAAATCGAATATTTGTAACCCGGGAACCTCCTGTACTATAATTCCTCTCCCCATTATTATTTCTTACCTCCTAAAAATGGAATCCATTACATGGGAAAATATAAATTTTAAATAATCAATTAAATCAATTACTAATCTAAACTTTATAATATAATCCATTAAATGGGAAAATGTAAATTTGAAGTAATCAATTAAATCATTTAATAATCCAAACTTTATAATGGAATCCATTAAATGGGAAAATGTACATTTATAATGATCAATTAAATCCATTAATAATCCAAACTTTATAATGGAATCCATTAAATGGGAAAATGTAAATTTAAAAGAATCAATTAAATCAATTACTAATCTAAACTTTATAATAGAATCCATTAAATGGGAAAATTTAAATTTAAAGTAATCAATGAAATAATTTAATAATCCAAACTTTATAATGGAATCCATTAAATGGGAAAATGTACATTTAAAATGATCAAATTAAATCCATTAATAATCCAAACTTTATAATCAATACTATAATTCCTCTCCCCATTATTATTTCTTACCTCCTAAAAATGGAATCCATTACATGGGAAAATATAAATTTAAAATAATCAATTAAATCAATTATTAATCTAAACTTTATAATAGAACCAATTAAATGGGAAAATGTAAATGTAAAATAATCAGTGAAATCAATTAATAATCCAAACTTTATAATGGAATCCATTAAATAGGAAAATGTAAATTTAAAATGATCAATTAAATCAATTAATAACCCAAACTTTATAATAGAATCCATTAAATGGGAAAATGTAAAATCAATGAAATCAACTAATAATCCAAACTTTATAATGAAATCCACTAAATGGGAAAATGTAAATTTAAAATAATCAATGAAATCAATGATTAATCTAAACTTTATAATAGAATCCATTAAATGGGAAAATGTAAATTTACAAATAATCAATGAAATCAATTAACAATCCAAACTTTATAATGGAATCCATTAAATAGGAAAATGTAAATTTAAAATGATCAATTAATAATCCAAACTTAACAATGAAATACATTAAATGGGAAAATGTCAATTTAAAATAATAAATTAAATCAATTAATAATCCAAACTTTATAATGGAATCCATTAAATGGGAAAATGGAAATTGAAAATAATCAATGAAATCAATTAATAATCCAAACTTTATAATGGAATCCAATAAATGGGAAAATGGAAATTTAAAATAATCAATGAAATCAATTAATAATCCAAACTTTATAATAGAATCCATTAAATGGGATAAGGTAAATCTTAAATGATCAATTAAATCAATTAATAATCCAAATTTTATAATAGAATCCATTAAATTGGAAAGTGTAAAATCAATGAAATCAATTAATAATCCAAGCTCCAACCAATATTTTTCATTTTGTTTGGATAGGGCAGGAAAGTGTTAAAGGCTTTGTCAAGTTTCCGTGGCTGTCTTAGACTCAACTGCAAAATACCCCCTTAAATAACTCAAAAAGTAATATGTTATAGGTGGACCCTGGTATATCAACTCCTGGACTTTATAATGAAATCCACTAAATGGGAAAATGTAAATTTAAAATAATCACTGAAATCAATGATTAATCTAAACTTTATAATAGAATCCATTAAATGGGAAAATGTAAATTTACAAAAAATCAATGAAATCATTTAACAATCCAAACTTTATAATGGAATCCATTAAATGGGAAAATGTAAATTTAAAATGATCAATTAATAATCCAAACTTAACAAGGAAATACATTAAATTGGAAAATGTCAATTTAAAATAATCAATGAAATCAATTAATAATCCAAACTTTATAATGGAATCCATTAAATGGGAAAAAGTAAATTTAAAATAATCAATGAAATCAATGATTAATCTAAACTTTATAATAGAATCCATTTAATGGGAAAATGTAAATTTACAAAAAATCTATGAAAACAATTAACAATCCAAACTTTATAATGGAATCCATTAAATGGGAAAATGTAAATTTAAAATGATCAATTAATAATCCAAACTTAACAATGAAATACATTAAATGGGAAAATGTCAATTTAAAATAATCAATGAAATCAATTAATAATCCAAACTTTATAATGGAATCCAATAAATGGGAAAATGGAAATTTAAAATAATCAATGAAATCAATTAATAATCCAAACTTTATAATAGAATCCATTAAATGGGATAAGGTAAATCTTAAATGATCAATTAAATCAATTAATAATCCAAATTTTATAATAGAATCCATTAAATTGGAAAGTGTAAAATCAATGAAATCAATTAATAATCCAAGCTCCAACCAATATTTTTCATTTTGTTTGGATAGGGCAGGAAAGTGTTAAAGGCTTTGTCAAGTTTCCGTGGCTGTCTTAGACTCAACTGCAAAATACCCCCTTAAATAACTCAAAAAGTAATATGTTATAGGTGGACCCTGGTATATCAACTCCTGGACTTTATAATGAAATCCACTAAATGGGAAAATGTAAATTTAAAATAATCACTGAAATCAATGATTAATCTAAACTTTATAATAGAATCCATTAAATGGGAAAATGTAAATTTACAAAAAATCAATGAAATCATTTAACAATCCAAACTTTATAATGGAATCCATTAAATGGGAAAATGTAAATTTAAAATGATCAATTAATAATCCAAACTTAACAAGGAAATACATTAAATTGGAAAATGTCAATTTAAAATAATCAATGAAATCAATTAATAATCCAAACTTTATAATGGAATCCATTAAATGGGAAAAAGTAAATTTAAAATAATCAATGAAATCAATGATTAATCTAAACTTTATAATAGAATCCATTTAATGGGAAAATGTAAATTTACAAAAAATCTATGAAAACAATTAACAATCCAAACTTTATAATGGAATCCATTAAATGGGAAAATGTAAATTTAAAATGATCAATTAATAATCCAAACTTAACAATGAAATACATTAAATGGGAAAATGTCAATTTAAAATAATCAATGAAATCAATTAATAATCCAAACTTTATAATGGAATCCAATAAATGGGAAAATGGAAATTTAAAATAATCAATGAAATCAATTAATAATCCAAACTTTATAATAGAATCCATTAAATGGAAAAGGTAAATCTTGTGCGCATGCGCGAGGCCGAGTGGACAGACATGCCGCTTTAGAGCTCCACTCAGCCCGGAGGTTCCGAGGGCTCTTAACACCAAGCCAGGCACCGTGCGACGACCACAGAAGCATCCCCCTGCCCCCTAAAACCTCAGGACCGTCACGATACGACCGGGATGGTCGCCACCGGGTCCAAACCGAAGATCCGCACTAAGACAATACGCGAGGCCCTGGCTCGGGCCTCCAGCAAGATGGCGCCGCCTAATACTCCCAAGGCTTCCACGCTACGCTCTCCGAGGCTCACTCGTCTCTGCCACCCGGATGAAGGTGAGTCAGACATAGACTCCCTGGCAACCGCGCTCGCAGGAGACTCGCAAACAGACATTCTAAAACAATTTGAGAAAATGCTCCACCGTGCTTTACAGCACACTTCTGACCAAATCACTGAACAACTAACCAGAGAAATCAGGGAGCTGGGTCAACGCACTTCTGAGCTAGAACAGAGAGTTGATGACCTTGAGCAACAACTAGCCACCCAATCCAATGATATGGAGGCCCTCAGAGAGGAGAACCTCACGTTACAATCACAATTGGAGGACTTTGAAAATCGCTCAAGACGATCGAATCTACGAATAAGGGGCATCCCCGAAACTGTAGAAGACTTACAATCCACAGTCACCGCGCTTTTCCAGGAGCTGGCTCCCTCCATCCCCATAGAGCGCCTGGAACTGGATTGTGTCCATAGGACACTCGCCCCCCGTAAACGAAACGGCCCGCCACGAGACATCGTGGTCAAGCTGCATTATTACCGCACAAAGGAACAGCTACAGCAAGCAGCCAGGCATAAAGAAACGCTTACTTTCCAAAACCACCACTACCAACTGTTTGCTGATCTCTCCCAGTCCACGATTGCCAGACGCCGTACCTTTAAACCACACTTGCAAATACTACAGCAACGCCAGATAACATATTCCTGGTCTTTCCCCTTTGCTCTGCGATTCACTTACCATAGCCAGAAATATACCTGTAAGACTGCAGAAGAGCTACAGGACTGTCTCCACAAGCTACACCTGGATCCTGATGCCCCCACTTCATCCCAAAACACCCGCAGACGCTCTCCCCCCTGCTCTCCAACGAAGACAACGCACTCAACCCCTTCCTCCTCCAAAAGGATCAGAACGACCCCGACCCCCCGTGACATGGAAGACTCCATGGACTGACCGTCCTTTAAACAGCATTATACAACTCTAACCACCTTGAACTGCCTCCTTGTTTATCTGACCTGCTCATCGTTTCATCCGAGATGCTACCCCAAGAATCTTCGCCTTAAGACACCTCAAAAATGCCGCAATTGCAATTCACACTGCCACCTAGCAACCCTTGATATACAAGGACCACTCGTTGCTATAGTTGCAACTATCCACCCAATCCCTATAGACTCAACAAACTTTAACTATCAGAGGCTTGGTCTCTCCACATGCTCTGCATCTCGGTCTCTTGAGGCGATTTGCCTCTTAACTAAGCTCTGAGCTATCCTACCACAAATTCCCTGGTTCCCAAGCCAGACGACCGCTTGACGAGATCATGTGTACAGACCATACCCACAAATATTACTGCTCAGGCTATTCAATAATAGACAAATTCGCCTGCTTGCCGAGATCCGCCCTTACTTTATTTCTCTCATCTCGGTTCCTGTTCATGGTTTTTGTTAAATTAAGTTAACTTTTTACGTCATACAGGCCTGTTTCTGAATGTTTAATTCTAGCCTTGTCTGGACCTCCGGGCTGCATGTCACTGCAGCACCCCTACTTGCCCAGCGACTCCCAGTGTTTGGGACTCCCCGGGCAACATGTCCCCCCTCCAACGGATCCCACAAGATCCCTCGAGGGGCATTGCACATTGTTTTTATTTTTCTCTCTGCTATTCTAACTTTTTCCTGTTTCTCTATATTACAGCCTTCTCTTTAACCCTTCACCTACCCCCCTCTGTCGGATGGAGAACGCAAGACGCAGTAAGTAATACTCCTAGATCAGCTAACCCTCCACACACACCAAATGGCTAACCTTAACTTCCTCTCCCACAACGCTCAAGGTCTTAATTCCCCAAACAAAAGACGAAAAGCCTTTCGCACATATGCCTCCCTCAAAGCGCACGTTGTGTGCGTACAGGAAACCCACTTTTCTATCCAACAATGACCTAAATTCCTGAGCCCTACCTACCCTCAATTCTTCACCGCCTCAGCTAGTACTAAAAAAAGAGGTGTCCTAATAGCCTTTCACAAATCCACCCCTTTCACGTTGAAGCGAGCAATTCAAGACCCCGAAGGTAGATACTTGATTCTGACGGGCCACCTAATTGACACGCCGATCACTGTTGCCTCTTACTATGCCCCTAATCAATCTCCTACCCCGTTCCTCTCTCATTTTTTCAAGACCCTGGATGCACATAAAATGGGTACCACCATCATTGGAGGAGACTCCAACCAGGTTCTCCTGCCATTCCATGATAAGTCCCCTTATGCCCCCCAAACTCCACCTCGTAAGCTCACCTTCCAACAACTCCTTGCCAAGCACTCCCTGGTAGATACTTGGCGAGAAATGAACCCCCTTAAAAAACAATTCACCCATTACTCACACCCCCATAACTCGTTCTCACGCATAGACCATATCTTTACCACAGTAGGCACTCTACCCCTAATCTCCTCATCGCTAATAGTCCCTATACCGTGGTCCGACCATAATACCACTCTGACTACTTTCTCAACGTTACTCCCCTCGCAAAATAGGAGACCGTGGTCACTTAACGACACCCTTCTCTCGCACCCATCCCATGCCCTCGAGATAGAAACCTCTCTTAAAGAATATTTTGCTCTGAATACCACTTCAGAAGGAAGCCCATAAGCCAGTCCTTCGCGGAACCCTAATAAGTTTAGCCGCACGCAGGAAAAAAGAGCGCCAGAACAAATTCACTACCTTAGAGCAAGAATTCACTCTTGCCCATGAAGCCTTCCAATCCTCACCTACTCCCACTAATAAGACCAGGTTGGACAAAGCCAAACTTGAGCTTGATCTCTTTATGACTGAAGTGGCGGAGAAGGCACTGAGACGCTCGCATCACCGTTTTTATATAAAAGCCAACAAGCCAGATACCTTCCTTGCCCTTTCTCTCAGGAACCTGGAGAGACCCTACAAACCCATTCGACTAAAAAGAGCCTCCGGCTCCTTTACTAGCAACCCAGTCAAAATCTTAGACCTCTTTCGTACACGTCTTGCAGAACTCTACTCGTCCCCATCCCCTGCTGAAACACCCTACAAAACCCTTGACTTTCTAAACTCTATTAACCTCCCGGCTCTTTCCCCTCAACATCGAACTTTTCTTGAACAACACATCACTGAAGATGAGATTCGCACTGCAATCCAGTCATTGAAAAATAATAAGCGCCCAGGCCCTGACGGTTTTACAGCTGCCTACTATAAACAATACATAAATATCTTAACTCCTTCCCTCACCAAAGCCCTCAACTCCATCCTCCAAAATTCAGCATTTCGACCAGAATCACTGAGAGCTTCCATCTCAATGATCCCCAAACCCCAAACAGATGATACCTCTTGGTCTAACTTTCGTCCAATATCTATACTAAATAACGATATCAAACTCCTAGCCAAAATTCTTTCAACCCGACTCAATACCTTCATTGGCTCCCTGATACACAGGGACCAAGTGGGCTTCATGCCCTCCAGACAAGCAGCAGACAACGTGTGCAGGACGATTCTCTTAACACATTTAGCCCGAACACGCAAGATACCCATGTGCCTACTTTCTCTAGATATAAAAAAAGCATTTGACAGCCTTTCATGGTCTTATCTCCGGGCAGTCCTGGAAAAATGGGGCTTTGGCCCACACTTCCTACAATGGGTCTTTTCCCTCTACTCTAAACCGTCCGCACACGTTGCCTATGTTGGTCACTCCTCAGACTCCTTCCCTATTCAAAGAGGTACGCGTCAGGGATGCCCCCTCTCACCACTCCTATTTGCCATGGCCATTGAACCACTAGCCCAGCTGATTCGGGAGAATGAGAATATCAAAGGTTTGGAAATTGCAGGCCACAAACATAAACTTTGTCTCTTTGCAGACGACATATTGTTATTCCTTACATCCCCGCAGGTTACTATTCCTAACCTCATGGCTAACCTCTCACTATTCGCCTCTATCTCTGGGCTAGTGGTCAATCCATCTAAATCTAAATTTCTTAACATATCCCTGCCTCATACCCTGCAATCCCACCTACAAATGACCCTTCCATTTAAATGGGCCACAAACTCTCTACCCTACCTAGGCATTAAACTAACCCCCGATCCTACAAACCTCTACTCAGCTAATTACCCTCCCATGCTTCAATATCTCACTAAACTGCTCTCCTCCTGGACCGCCATGCCACTCTCTTGGCTAGGTAAAATCACAGCAACGAAAATGGTCATCCTCCCGAAACTTTTATATCTCTTTCGGGTGCTACCCACCCCCGTCCCTCCCCATTTCCTGCGCATTGTCCAGTGCAGAACCCTCAAATTTGTTTGGGGCACAACCAGACCCAGGGTTTCTAAAACGGTACTTCACCTTCCGAAACTGCAAGGGGGCCTAGGACTCCCACTATACCACAAATACTATCAGGCAGCCCAGTTAGCTATCCTAACTAAATATCATGCCACTAAAGAAACGCCACTATGGGTTTCTCTCGAATCCACTGACTGCGACCCTCTTTCAGTAGCCAACCTTCTATGGCTACGCCCCGTTGACCGCAAACCAATAGGCAACCCCATCACTAAGCAATCCTTCCTCATATGGGACAGACTTAAATTCAAATACAAATTGCAATCCCCCCACAATCCACTCCTATCCTACTTGCGCAACCCCTCATTCGACCCCGCCTGGACCTCCCCTTCCTCCTTCTCTAAGTGGCAAGCTGCGGGCCTGATCCGAGCTTACTCCTTCACTACCCCAGATGAATATATCCCCTTTCCTGCCCTATCCAACACTCATGACCTTCCTTCCTCAGAACTGTTCCGCTATCTACAACTAAAACACTTTTTTTCCCCCTGCCTTCGTTCTTCAACAGAAATTCCGCACAAAACATTTTTTGAGCAAGCTTGTGACCATGACCCCCACATGCGAGGACTGATCTCCTTACTCTACCATCAACTCTTAGACATCCCCCCCACCCTACCCTCCCATACGTACAAAAATGGGAAACTGACCTCCACACCCAACTGACTGAAGAGGAATGGCAGGAGATCTGGTTGACCACCAAATCAGCCTCACAGAACGTTATAGCCTCTGAGGCTAACTACAAAGTTCTATTCCGCTGGTATCTGGTTCCCGCGCGCATTGCAAAATACTCCACTAACTACCCCCAAAATTGTTTCAGGGGCTGCGCTGAGAGAGGCACCCATCTACACATTTGGTGGGAGTGCCCACATGTCCAAGAATTTTGGAAAGATGTTTTTAAGATGATCTCTACTCTCATAGACAGTCCCCTAACTCCCAGCCCTACCATTGCCCTATTAAATGTCAAACCTCCAGATATCACCCGCAACCAATTTAACCACTTA
>BLSH010192608.1:15099-31261 GCA_018402905.1 Glandirana rugosa | reverse complement strand
TACCTCTTCTTTCACTGAAACTTGCACCGTACCAACAACCACGGTGTACCCGACCAGACTTATAAAGTTTTTGACGACTAGATGATCCGAAAAGTACGTGCGCCCAAATGTCTCTTACCAAACTTTTTCTCTTTTATAGGTCACTCGCCTTCAACACACCTCCTTTAACGGAACACGCTCACTGGATATTTTCTCTTTTTCAAACCATTCTCTGTAAACCCGCGTGCATGAAAAGCCTAGTAGATCAGCAGTTTTTGAAATATTCAGACCAGCCCATGTGGCACCAACAACCATGCCACGTTCAAAGTCACTTTCTTCTCCATTCTGATGCTCGGTTTGAACTTCAGCAAGTCGTTTTCACCACATCTAGATGCCTAAATGCATTGAATTGCTGCCATGTGGCTGATTAGAAATTTGTGTTGCCGAGCAATTGAATAGGTGTACCTAATAAAGTGGCCGGTGAGTGTGCGATATAGACAGTTGTAAAGGGTAGAATTGCAATAGAAGATGCTGTAGACGGTGTGTTTTTCCACAAAAAAATGTGGTAGCAGCTACCGTGTGCATATAGGGTAGGGGTCTCCAATCCTTCTAAACAAAGGGCCAATTTACTGTCCTGCAGACTTTAGGGGGGCAGACTGTGGTCAGCAGGAGTAGAAATGCCCTGGTGTCAGTGGAAGTAATCAATGTCCCATCATTGGCATTAGTATGAGGAATAGTGACCCTTTGTTGGTGGGGGGGGGAGAGTGCCTTGCATCAGTGGGAGAAATAGTGCCCAAGGGCTGGATAAAGGCAAGCAAAGGGCCGCTTCTGGTCCTAGGGCCACAGTTTGGAGACCACTGGTATAGGGGTTTACTGCTCAGTTAACCTGCCCCAGTGGCGATCACTCTCAGTCTGCTCATGCTTAGGCTTCATGTACACTAGCAGCTCTTCAACTTGAGTTTAGGAGCTTTTGGCATTTTTTTCCCCAAAGCTCCTAAAGTCAACTCCATAAAAGCCCATGTGTCAATGAACACATAGGCTTTTAGCAGATTTTAGGAGCTACTGCGGTTAGGTGAGGTTCAACCTCCCTCAAACTCCCAAAAGAATCATGTTCAGGATAGGAATTTTTTGACCGCCAGCTGCGAGAAAACGCAAAATGCAGCAAAACGGCAGCAAAATTGCGGCACAAATGTGCCACGTTTTGCGTTTTCCTGAAGCCACGGTAATTGTAGGCAGGATGTACATGAAGCCTTAGTTTGTTATCCCGGAGCTGAGAAATCTCTACACAGGGTGAGGCTAAGGGTGTTATACATCACATTCTGGTGGCAGCAGTGGGATCTGAGAGTATAATCGTCACACCCCCTACTCACCCTCTTTCTCCCCTCTCTCTATCCTCTCTTTCTCTATGCTTCAATATCTTTTTTCTCTCCTCCCCAATCTTACTGCCTCTGCCCCCTACTTCTGCTTTTCCTTCTCCTCCACTCTTTCCCCATCCAAGTCCCTTCATCACTCCCTTCTCTCACTTCATCTCTTTTTCTCCCGCTCTCTCTGTCTCTCTTTTTTTCCTCTCCTATCCCTTGACCTTTCATCCCACTTTCTTCATTTTCCCTCATCATGTTCTCTTCTTCTCCCAACAAATTCTTCATCTACCCTCCCCCTCCCCCTTTTTCTCTGGGTAAGGATTCATTTTGTGACCCAAGACCTGCTTTGTGTGCACCTCAGGCTCTATTGGAGGGGGTACAAGTCCTATGACATCCACCGCTGGGAGTGATGATTTCGGAAGGGAAACTTGTCCCGTCTCCTGCAATGACTCAGAGTGAAGAGGAAATCTCCCTATGGCCACACATACATGCCATCCCTGAGGTGTGTGTGGCAACCTCAGCCTGGACTCCGACCAGGTCACGCCCTCAACACGTTTGGGGCAGAGTCCAGGCTGAGGTTGCCCCACACACACACACACACACACACACACACCTCAGGGATGCCATGGGTGTGTGGCCATAGGGAGATTTGCTCTTCACTCTAAGGATTTTTTTTTATTACACAGAGAATCCTTATATACAGTTGTAGCATCCTTGTTCTAAACAGGGCTGCGAGCAATCTAGTTGTGCTAGGTTGTAACAAGCCTGGCTAATTTGTAGTCTTTGATTCACTGGTTTCTGTCCTAAGCTTGAGTTTAATTTGTAGCCTTCTTCTGTCAATTGGTGGCACTGTTGACATTAGGATGATGGATTACAGTGAATTCAGGTGATGAGTAAATATATTGTGTCATCCAATTAGCAGGAGTTTCCTTTGGTCGCTTTGCATGCTGGGATAAGCTATTTATTTGGAAGAAGTCAGGTGATCGGGGTTCTTTCCACCCGGGCTGCGGCCTGGGTGGATGTGTGTGGGGCAGCAGCATTAGTTTAGGCCTGCAGCCTGAGACCTAGCCACATGTGTAGAGGCTCAGCCTGAGGGGAACCTGATTGTTGCCGGAGGTAAATGAGAAGCAGGTTCCAGAGGGACGACCACTGTTACCGGAGGCAGGTGCAGAAAGGATGGAGTTATGAAGGAGTACCAGAGCAGACGCTTCACTAGCCGGGGACTATGGAGTAAGTGGGATAGCTTCAATAGAGGCCCATCCAGGAATACAGTGGGTAGCTGTAAGTAAAGCTTAAAGAGAAGTACAGCGGGTAGCTATGAGTACAGCGGTTAGCTGTGTAGTCAAGCCAGAGGGATCCAGCAGGTAGCAGTGAGTCCAGAAGCCCAGCAGATAGCGTGGGTGAAGCTGAATACAGCAGGTAGCTGTGAGATGAGCTTGAGGGATCCAGCAGGTAGCTGAGAGTCCAAGAAGTCCAGTGGGAGGCTGCAAGCTGAGCCTGAAGAAAACAGCAGTTAGCTGTGTGAGAAGTTTGAGAAGTCCAGCAGGTTCTATAGCTGGGAGTTAAGCTTGACGATTTGCCTAAGGGTGTCCTGTGCCCCAACCCTCTCTCCCCTTGTTCCTGTTAAGAGAAATAAAACTTTCTTTGTTCATTTTTAAAAGCGAGTGGTGCCCATCATTGCATCTTGCACTACACCCACCATGCCCAGTAACCGGCACCCTGAGGAGGAATGTCAGTCCTCCCTGACTCTGGAGGTTACCATCAGGCCTCTGGAGGTCAGGGAGACTGCTACACTGTAGCTGTTTTTCTTTTCTTCTGCCTTAGGTCTCTTTTTATTCTTTTATATTTCAGCAGGATCATTCACTCGCAAATCATCAATGCGTGGTTGTGCCACAAACGGTTTCTGTGAAATGGGAACCCAGGAGTCGGAATCTGTTGGTGTTAAGACGAAACTGGTTGTTAAATGTGGAGCAAGCACAGCATTATATTCTACTTTAATGCTACTGGTATTGGCCACCGTCTCACTGATATCAAATGTCTTTTAACATTCCCTTCCTTTTTGATATACTGTATACAACATTTTTTTGGCACGCTAAAAATGATTGCAAAAAATCAACATAAATGTGACAAAATCAAAAAACAAAAAAACTAAATATGATAAAAGTCCCAAATAAGTCCACAATAGCGAGGAAAACGCGCTCTCTAAACAATATTAAATAACATACTGCAACATACCAAGTGCGAATGTAAATAAATGACCACTGGAGGTCACCAGTGGATAACAATACTAACAATTCATGTCATTGTCTTAAATTCATATATGTACAATAAAAGGTGCTCGTGCAAATGATCAATGACATTGAAAGTCATTGAATATATCCAATGTGTAAAGTGCAAAAGTCCATGAGTGCAATATCCAAAAGTGTTCAAAGGGACGTTTGTGCTGTCAATCTCATATCCAGGCAGAAAGGGGTGACTGTAATTGCTCCTCCACCAACACCTGTCACCCACCCTACTCACCAGAAAGAGATGATCCCCATTACAGAAGTCACATGTGAATAACGGATGAAACCATTTTAATGGCTCCCATCAGGAAAAACTTCCTCAGGCTTCAGATTAGATCGTCATGTCTCCATACAGCCATGTGATAATGGAAGGAAGAAAGGAAACTCCCATAGTGAAGTCCGTTGTGTTTGCTTACAAAAGTTTAAAAAGTCCATGACAAAAACAGTAAAAACAAAATAGCTGCAAATCAGGAAGCAAGGGACACCGTTTGCGCTCCACCTGCGTTTCACTGAAGGCAGAAGTGACGTATCACACTACGACCACGCCCAACGTGTTTCGTCAACACGCTCTGACGTCATCATTGGGCAGAATGGACTCTTACCAGAGCGTATGGACCCTTTATCAAAAAGAGTCAAGAATGCTGTATGGGTTGATATAACATCAGTAAGGGGAACCAGTTTCTCCCCCGTGGCTTTGCAAATGGTCTCTACAATCTCCCAGACTGCAACGTAAGATGTTTCAGTGTGGCTTTATGGGTGATCACTGCAGTCTTGCAAGCAGCAACATAGGGTGTTCCATCATAGTACATAAGAAAAAAGAAGAACGGGGGGACCTGTATAATGTAAACCTGTATAGCTATGTATAAATAAGAAAGAAGCTAGCCACTCACAATAATAAATGTTCAAATAAGAGTTGAGATGAAATAATCCAATCCTGGGATTAGATCTAACAGTATCCTCATTTAGGTGTGCGTGGTGACGTCACATGCGTAAGCTCCATCCGTAATCTCCCCTTTTTGATGCCTGGTCCAAAATGTATTATTAAACAAGTAAACTGGAATATTGTTCATATCTGTCTCTGTGCTTTTTTGGATGCACTAGTTGGAAGTGAAATACATACATCCCCAAACAGTTTTTGCTGGATAAGAGGAAGTCCATCTTGTGAAATGTCTATATTTCTATGATAACTAAGTATGAGACAACTATGATCCTTGTCTTGGGGATGCTAGAGAGCAAACAAACCCATGGCTTTTTTTTCATTATTTTTTTCTTTTTTTAAAATAAATTGTACATTTGCAGTGAGATCTGAGATTGCTTTTCTTTTTCAATAATGTTTATTCAGAGATTTTAAAAAATAAACAGAGAATAATAATGGTGGTAAACATACTGTGTTTCCCTGAAAATAACCTCAGGTCTTATATTTATTTTGGCAACAAAAGACACAGTAGGGCTTATTTTCGGGGTAGGTCTTACCATGTAATGTGTTGTCTTCTCTCCCCCTCTCCCTCTCTGCCTGTCAGGAATCCCCAGTGGATCCAGGTAAAAGTCTTTGTAAAATGCTAGAATCCACTCTATTACAGTATTATATAATGTACACTGTGTATGTCTCTGTAATATAATTGTGCCAAATACAGTCAGGTCCATAAATATTGGGACAATGACACAATTCTAATGTTTTTGGCTCTATACACCACCACAATGAATTTGAAATGAAACAAACAAGATGTGCTTTAACTGCAGACTTTCAGCTTTAATTTGAGGGTATTTACATCCAAACCAGGTGAACCGTGTAGGAATTACAACAGTTTGCATATATGGGTCCCACTTTTTAAGGGACCAAAAGTAATGGGACAATTGGCTGCTCAGCTGTTCCATGACCAGGTGTGTGTTATTCCCTTATTATCCCATTTTCAAGGAGCAGATAAAAGGTCCAGAGTTAATTTCAAGTGCGCTATTTACATTTGGAATCTGTTGCTGTCAACTCTCAATATGAGATCCAAAGAGCTGTCACTATCAGTGAAGCAAGCCATCATTAGGCTGAAAAAACAAAACAAACCCATCAGAGAGATAGCAAAAAAATTAGGTGTGGCCAAATCGACTGTTTTGAACATCCTTAAAAAGAAAGAATGCACCGGTGAGCTCAGCAACACCAAAAGACCCGAAAGACCATGGAAAATAACTGTGGTGGATGACCGAAGAATTCTTTCCCTGGTGAAGGGTGTTTGGCCAGATCAAGAACACTCTCCAGGAGGTAGGTGTATGTGTGTCAAAGTCAACAATCAAGAGAAGACTTCACCAGAGTGAATACAGAGGGTTCACCACAAGATGTAAACCATTGGTGAGCCTCAAAAACAGGAAGGCCAGATTAGAGTTTGCCAAACAACCTCTAAAAAAACCTTCACAGTTCTGGAACAACATCCTATGGACAGATGAGACCAAGATCAACTTGTAACCTAGTGATGGGAAGAGAAGAGTATGGAGAAGGAAAGGAACTGCTCACGATCCAAAGCATACCACCTCATCAGTGAAGCATGGTGGTGGTAGTGTCATGGCGTGGGCATGTATGGCTGCCAATGGAACTGGTTCTCTTGTATTTATTGATGATGTGATTGCTGACAAAAGCAGCAGGATGAATTCTGAAGTGTTTGGGCCAATATTATCTGCTCATATTCAGCCAAATGCTTCAGAACTCATTGGACGGCGCTTCACAATGCAGATGGACAATGACCCGAAGCATACTGCGAAACCAACCAAAGAGTTTTTTAAGGGAAAGAAGTGGAATGTTATGCAATGGCCAAGTCAATCACTTGACCTGAATCCAATTGAGCATGCATTTCACTTGAAATCAAAACTGAAGGGAAAATGCCCCAAGAACAAGCAGGAACTGAAGTAAGTTGCAGTAGAGGCCTGGCAGAGCATCACCAGGGATGAAACCCAGCGTCTGGTGATGTCTATACGTTCCAGACTTCAGGCTCAAATTGACTGCAAAGGATTTGCAACCAAGTGTTAAAAAGTGAAAGTTTGATTTATGATTGTTAATCTGTCCCATTACTTTTGGTCCCTTAAAAAGTGGGAGGCACATATACAAACACTGTTCACCTGATTTGGATGTAAATACCCTCAAATTAAAGCTGAAAGTCTGCAGTTAAAGCACATCTTGTTCGTTTCATTTCAAATCCATTGTGGTGTATAGAACCAAAAAGATTAGAATTGTGTTGATGTCCCAATATTTATGGACCCGGCAGTACCTTCTTATAGCGGCGCTGGGTGCTTCCATGACCCACGGGAGCTCTCTCCCTCACTCTGAACACTGCAGAGGGAGGGGCTGAGATTCCCCGCTGACAGCTGGGAGAAGAAGAGGAGAACAGCGGGAGGTCAGCTGAGCACCGAGCGGCGCTATACTGAAGGTATTTGGCACAATTATATTACAGAAACATAAAACAGTTTACATTATATAATACTGTAATAGAGTGGATTCTAGCATTTTAGAATCACTTTAAACTAGGCCTTATTTACAAGGTAGTGCTTATAATGCAGCCCTCCTCGAAAATCGAAGTAGGTTTTATTTTCAGGGTAGGTCTTATTTTAGGGGAACCATGGTAACATTATACAAAATTTTATTTTTCTAACAAAGAGAGACAACAAGAATAATGATAATAACATTCCCAAAGTACAGTGGGTAGTTAATATATGAACTGAGATCAAAGATCAAACTTTTTCCAGATCTGATCAACCACAGTATACAGTGGTACGTCGGATTGCGAGTAACGAACGTTTCGCAATGCAAGCAGTTTTTTTAAAAAAAATCCTGACTCGGTTTGCGAGCGCTGTCTCGCAAAACGAGCAGGATTAAGCCTCTCTGCATGCAATACCACATGTGGCCAGGGGTGCGAGGGCGCTGGGGAGGCTCGGAGATGCTCGCAAGCATTCGGAAATACTTGAAAATACAGAAAGTGTAAACAGTTCCCAAACGTTTCCGAATGTTTCCGAGCGTCTCCGAGCCTCACCAATGCCCCCACATCTCTGGCCACATATGGCATTGCATACACCAGCTCCCCCGCACCTCTGGTCACATACAGTACTGCACAGACAAGCAGTCACTCTGGAACGAATTATCTGAGTTTCCATTGTTTCCTATGGGGAGACTTGCTTTGATATACAAGTGATTTGGATTACAAGCATTCTCCTGGAATGGATTATGCTTGTAATCCAGGGTTCCACTGTATTAGGAATGACTAATTTCCCATCTGCATTAAACAAGCTTTCATCATGTCCATATAAAAGGATACAGTGTAGGACAGGCACGTGAAAACCCCGGGTAATCCGATCACTCAGAGCCCACCATGGGGACAGGTTGTGTACCCCATAAACCTCAACCTCCCGCCTATGCATGCTTCCAAAGGAGTCATTCTAAAGCATCTGAGGAAAAACTAAAAGGAAGAAAAAAAAGAGGCAGGGGGCAAAACAAGGCCATATAGCCTCCTTAACCAGTTTACTGCTACAGGTCGCCACCTCTGCTCCAGATCATGTATATATACGTGGTCCGGCTCTTCCAGGAAGTGGGCACGAAAGCACGCTGGCGGCGGTTAGCTCTCGCTGTGATTATACACAGTGGGAGCTGAGTGGCAGGTGCCGCAGACTCTATGTCTGCCGGCACCTGCTGATCGTTCGGTACACGTGAACAAGGCAGATTGCCGTTCTGTCAGTAGAGAAGACATGGATCCTGTGTTCCTGCAAAGCAAGGACATGGATCCATGCCTTCCCCTATTGAAAGCACCTTCCTTAGCACACACATACACTGGTCCGGCACATAGTTAACCCTCTCATCACCCCTGATGTTAACCCCTTCCCAGCCAGGATCATTAGTACAGTGACAGTGCATATTTTTAGCACTGACCACTGTATAGGTGTCACTGGTCCCCAAAAAGTGTCAAAAGTGCCAGTTAGGTGTCAGAATGTCCGCCACAATATCTCAGTCCCGCAATAAGTTGCTGATCCCCGCCATTACCAGTAAAATAAATAAATAACAATATCCAATAGCTTGTAGACACTATGACATTTGCGCAACCAATAAATAAAAGCTTATTGCGTTTTTTTTTTTTACGAAAAATATGTAGCAAAATACATATTGGCCTCCATTATTGAAGAAATTAGATTTTTTTTCTTACATTTTTTATTGGATGAGTTTTATAGCAGAAAGTAAAAAATGTCAGTACTTTTTTGTTTATAGCGCAAAAAAAAAAAAAACGCAGAGGTGTACAAATACCATCAAAAGAAAGCTCTATTTGTGTGGAATAAAAAGACATACATTTTATTTAGGTACAATGTCGCACGACCGCGCAATTATCAGTTAAAATAACGCAGTGACGTGTCAGAAAAATTGGCCCGGTCAGCAAGGGGGTAAATCTTCCGAAGGTGAAGTGGTTAATCCAAAGCTGTGCTGTTTCTGGTTTATTAGGTGGTTCCAGTCAAGTAAAAGCCAAAAGGATAAAATTAGAGTATATAAACCCTTAAGCCTCGTACACTCGTGCAGATTGTTGGCCAACCGAACGTCCAACTTTTGTCCAAATTGGGCGACGGTGGCTAGCGTACTGACATGGGTCAAGTAATCAGCCAACAAAGCCGAACGTAGTGTCGTGTTCCGAGCGTATAACGAGGAAGTTCAGGTGAATGTGATTTGTGAATTAGGAACACAGGTTACACGACCCAACACTTCCAGGATTCCGAGCATGCGTGTTTGCATTTCCAACTTTTTGTTGGCCAACTTCTGTTCACACGAACCAACAATCGGCCAAGGCCTTGATGGCCAACACAAGTTTTCTGGTCTCATCTCCCCACTCCTGTTGGACGACAATTGGAAATCGGCTGTAGAATTGTGCGCACACACGATCGGATTATCGACCAACAGGCTGTTGGACGACCGTTGTTGGCCAACAATCGGACCGTGTGTACGGGCCTTTAGTCTAGAACTCAATACTGAACATTTCATACATCACCGTCTCACCCTGTAAGATAATATACTTTATTGTCATTGTATACATATGACACAACTTATCAGAATACTCTTTACAGCAGTAATAAAACACTTCTCAACGAAAAACACATACATACTCCTAGCACATGCCCACCTATCTGTTTAAATATAAAAAAATATAAAATGTTATTTAAAAAAATTAAATTCTACATAAAATTCCTAATATGCTACACCTGGTGGGGTTATGGACAATACAGTCCAAGCAAAAAAACACTATACTTTAAGCGATTAGTGTGCGTTTTAAGTGTCTTATCTTCCCTGATGGCAACGGGACAAACGCACTATAACCTGGGTGGGTTGGATCACTACTAATAGCTAGGTTTGCGATAGTCTATACTATCCAATGTATTGTCAGTGCGGTTTAATGTGATGAAAGCCTGGGCTCAAGATGTTTTAGGGTGACAATGTTGTCAGTCCTTGATTTTAAGCATGGTGAATGGAGGATCTTTATGTTATATGCCTTGAATAGAGATTTTGTATTTTTGATATTGAACTCAATTAACCACTTGCCGACCGCCGATCGGCAATTGACGGCGGCAAAGTGGCTCTGTAACGCGGATCGCCGTCATATGACGGCGGCCGCGTGATCGCGCCTAGTGAGCGCGCGCACGCCGCCGGAGGTGCGCCCGCGTGCTCACTGTGTTCGGGGAGGGCCAGGGAGCGGGTGCGGCGGCTTCGATTGCCGCCGGCTACCCGCGATGGCCCCCCCGGAGTGAAGGAATGGAGGTCCGTGTATGTAAACATGGACCTCCATTCTGTGAAGGGGGAAGGGCTGTGATCACAGCCTTCCTGTATACGAAGGCTGTGACCACTTCCCTTCCCCAGCCAGGGCAGTCCCCATACAGTTAGAACACGCCCAGGGAACGTACTTAACCCTTAGAGCGCCCCCTGCAGGTTAACCCCTTCACTGCCAATGGCATTTACACAGTAATCAGTGCATTTTTATAGCACTGATCGCTGTATAAATGCCAATGGTCCCAAAAAAGTGTCAAAATGGTCCGACATGTCCGCTGAAATATCGCAGTACCGCTAAAAATGCCAGATCGCCGCCATTACTTGTAAAAAATAAAAAAAAATAAAAACCCCAAAAATGAATTCTCATCATCCGTAAACGCGACCATTTTTGCGCAAACCAATCAATAAACGCCGATTGTGATTTTTTTTATCGCAAATATGAGGAAGAATATAAATCGGCCAAAAACGATGAAAAAAAAATGTTTTTTTATTTTTTTTTTTTGGATTTGTATTTTAGCAAAAAGTAAGAAATTTGTTTTTTTTTTGCAAAATTGTCGCTCTTCTTTTGTTTATAGCGGCGATCAGAAATGACGCAGAGGGGATCAAATACCACCAAAAGAAAGCTCTATTTGTGGGAAAAAAAGGACGCAAATTTTGTTTGGGTACAACGTCGCACGACCACGCAATTGTCAGTTAAAGCGACGCAGCGCCGAATCGCAAAAAGGGCTCTGGTCCTAAAGCTGGAAATCCTTCCGGTCCTTAAGTGGTTAAGCTTATCTAAAGTTATGCTTACATCGCGATTGGTCCCTAAATTAAGTTTCCAGTCAAGTAGTTGATCCAAGGATTCCAGACTCTCTAAGAAAAGGTAATTTTGTCCTGTAAAGTTGCCAAAAGACGTTTGTTAACCATGATCTACGACAGTTTCTTTTTCACCAGTTCAAAGGGGATGGCTGGTGATTTCCAGGATCTAGCGATGGAAATTCTTGCTGCCATGGATATAAATGTGATCCCGCGCCTCGTGTGTCTCAGCGTCCCCTCTACTTGTTGACTCAATAACGCCTGTTGAGGGCATTTTTTGAAGTTCACTTGGGTAAGAGAATAGATAAAAGTATATGTGCGAATCCAGAATTGTCTTGCCCATAGCCAGGTCCATCATATATGGTACTCTGTGCCCTCTAAACAACAACCTCTAATACATCGCGAGGGAGCCCCCTGAACACACAAGACCACTCGAATCATGAGCTGGAATCAAATGCCTCCTCATAAGTACTTTATAATTGGCTTCTATTATGAAGGTGTTGATACATGTCTTACAGGTCACTTGTGCTGGCTCATACGAGGGCTTTCTCCCTCATCCATTCATACCTTTATCACACTTTACCACTGCTCAGTTGATCTGTTATAGCTTTCTATTGGTGCACCTGGGGATAGGGTAGTGTAATAATAATGAGGTCTGAGGAACCCCAAAACTGAGGAGAAAGAATACACAGGGCACCCTTAGGGCTCATTTACAGGGCTTCGGATATGCTTTGTTAAAGCTCTTTGAATGCCAGTCAAAGCTCCTGTCACAAAATAACATGGTTAGCTTACAGTCCTGTTTACACCTTGCTTTGCTTAAAAAATGATACCACATGTCGCTTTAGTGGTGCTTCAAAGTGTCTTCAAAGCCTCCATAGAAGTCTATGGCAACGGTCGCTTGAAGCGCCTGCAGCTTTGAGAGGCTTTGATTCAGCTTTAGCTTCGCTTTATTTTGGAGGTATTACAGGCATGAGATATCAACACACGCACAATGGGAATCTGCCAAGCTTCATTAAAGCTTCAAAAAGGCACCACCAAAGCATCATGGAAGCACCACCGAAGCATTGCAGAAGCATCAACACATCACAAAAGCATGTTGAAGCGGTAGGCGCTTTAATGTGTGTTGAAGTCGAAGCAAGTGTAAGCAAGCCCTTATTGTTCTACAATTTTCCATTCAGTGGCCAAGGTTTTTGCAGTCATCATTCAGACAGATTAAGTTGAGTAAATAACACAGAGAGGGTTTGTAAGTTTCAAAAAACTGCTATTTTGGCTTTCGTAATTGGGGGTTAATTTCCATTGGCAGTGCTGGTTGATGGCTATCTACAAGATGTGTTAACCCATTCCTCTGTCTGGTAATTTGTGAATGGCTAATTGGATGTGGTTAACTCCATCAGGTATCTGGTGAGCCAGAACAATGATCAGCCATCGCAACATTTCATGAAGTCAAAGCCTGGAAAACTAGATACCCTAAAACCAGATAAACCAGCCTATCATAAGATCCGTTAGTAAAGGATTGTAAATAGTATACATCAGTCTTGTCTGAGTTTGTGGAAATGTTCGAAGCAAATCATTTATTTCATAAATCTTCATCTGATAAAATTACATTAACAACAAGTTCTTACCCAAATCTATGGGAAGATACCATACAATGCAAGACCACCTATGACTATGCTGTTATGTATGGAAGACAAACTAGCCACATTTCATCTCCTAAGTAGAATACACATACGATTAATATTACGTTGGATCTTCTTCAAATCAGGTTATTCTGGGCAATAATGTGTTGGCTGTTGGGCTCTAAAACATGGCCATATAAAAATATTGATACAGATAGAAAACTGACATAGTGGGAGGAGTTGCTGAAATATCATCTATACTTCAATCCTCCTCCTCCACCCCCCTTCTCCCTTGTGATCGAGTGGAGGGGCTCAGTGACACCAGAGGGTCTGCTGGAATTGGCAGCTAGATTTCCCAAAGTCTATTAAAGCTATGTGAGAAGGTCCATTAATTCTCTATGAAGATGACTTTATGTTATTTCGAATTGGACTCTGCTGAAACCAAAGACTGGGCCAAAATTTTTTCTCTAAATATTTTGCTTGCACTGTTTTTCTTTTTATTTCATTAAATGATATTTTACAATTGTGACGCCTTAGCTCTGAATGCTCTATGTTTCTATTCCACCTTTTGATGGAAAGATACCCGCTTGGATCCTCCATTAAATCAAGGATGTATTTCTAAATGGGTTGGATTTTTGTGCATACCACAATAAGAAGCCTCGTCCAAAATCCAAATTGGTTGACTATGTACTACCAAAGCGATAGGTAAAAATCGGTGACATATTCAATTAAAAAAATGTTATAGCACATAATAAAAGGACCTTTGTCTTTCAGGTTGGGTTCACACTTGTCCGACAAACGGATCCACATTGTGAGCACAAGTCGCATGACGTCACCAAATCAATGTTTCCCATCTTAACTGGTCCGACACAAGTCGCTCCGACTTTGAAAAAGGTTCCTGTACTACTTTGGTCCGACTTTGATCCTACTTCAGCCCATTGAATATCATTGAAGTCGGATCAAAGTCGGATCCTTGTTCTAACCATCCGAATTGTGACATCAGACTTGGTGATAACAGCAGCAGTAAAAGGAATTTTATCTCACACTGGGATTATTTTGATTGGTCAAAGGACAAGTCACTATCTCAAAGTCGGAGCAAAATCTTATCTTATTCATTCAAGTAGGACAGAAGTAGGACCGATGTTGCAGGGCAAATTAGGATCAAATGTCGGACCGGTTTTGTGTCGGATAGTGTGAGCCCAGCCTCAAGGGACATAAATTACACATGTAATCTCTTGACTACCTATCACAATTTTGGAGGCTGTAGAGAACTTTTTCCAACACTAAGTGATGGAATTTTCCTTCTATGCTCTTATTTCAGCCTATGTAATTTTCTAATCAATCCCAATTCTGTCCTCTGAGTTAATTTCTCTATATCCCCAGCAGTGCAACCTTACCAGCACATTAGAATAAATGAATGTAGTCACAATATATTGAGAAACTGTTTTTTTTTTAATCATATATGTCTTTACTGAATTTTCATTGCTATTTTAATAACGAGACAAATAAAAAAAGATAATTGCGGTAAAATGTTGTTAGCTATAACTCTTAACATGGATTTCATGACCAAGGACCATCTGGAAAAAAATGTCCATAAAAGACTAACAAACACTGTAAACTCATCAATTAACAACATGAAAAAAAACAAACCACTGTATTTGTGGTTTCATATCACCAACCAATATGCTTATAAGACCTAGAATAAATGTGCAGTTAATTTAAAACATACTTTAAATAATAATGGTAGAAATCATACCAATTTAATTAAAAAAAACTATATAGAGGATACAAATACTACATTATATTTCCAGCCATCCCAAAGTATGCTTTAGCTTTTACATTTTATACCATATAGTGTGTTGAAAAATGGTTCTGAGCCAAGTACCAAAAAATGTCTTTATACATACCTCCTTATTTCTTTGAGTTTCCAATTTATCTAATTTACTCCCACGGCACCTCAAAGCTCCCGATGCTTGCTGTCTGCCGGTCGGTTCATTCATCCCATCTAGGCGGCGGGCATCGGGCAGCTGCAGGGATCGGGGTATCGAGGGGCATCAGGTAGCGGCTCCCGTGTCTTCTCCTCCTCTCTCCTCCTCAATGGACATCAGGCTGGGGTGGGCATCTGGCATTGGGTAGTGGCTCCTGTGTCTTCTCCTCTTCGGCGGACATCAGGCTGTGGCGGGCATCTGGCATCGGGAAGTGGCTCCTGTGTCTTCTCCTCCGCCATGTGTCCCCTTCCCTCCTCCTAGGCATCCCATAGGATCACCTGTCCTTTCAGCCAATCGGGTGACGGGTATCAGACCCACTTCCCGATTGCCTGGAGGAGGAACGGTGTTGCAACAGCAAATATTCATTTGTTGTTACAACACACCTGGATGGGCTCCGGACACAATGCTCTGCGCCCCAACCCACCTTATTTTAAAGCCTATTAGAGCCTCTGCCGCTAATCTATGCTTCAAAAAACATCCCCCACCCATCCTCGCCATAGGAATTCATGCGCCTGGCATCCTGAAAGTGGATGATAGGGAGGGCAGCGGCATTGATGGGGGGGGTGGCGCCCGTGTGCCCACAATAGACGGGCTGTACCTGATTTACCCTCTAAATAACATTTGCCTTAAAAATCCTTAAACATAGGATGGTAAGACTGGATCCATCAAGTCAATATGGATTTGTTTGCTCCCAACAAACAATTTCCCATCTACTAAATGCCACCCGTGGCCTCTCATTCATTTTCAGTGAATAGTGTAATAAGCTCATAGACGGACACATAGACCTAGTGGAGCTCAATATTCTGTTCATACATTGTATAACCTTTCGCCAAAATTACTGGGCACTGCCACCATAGGTGAATTAGGTTGGGTTTATCAAGATGACATTTCAGACAAGTAGATAGCTATACTCAGAGGCGTAACTAGAACCTTCAGGGCCCGGTGCAAGAAACCTTGGAGGGCCCCCCTGACCCCCTTCTTCATTTGGTCCCATGGCCTCCCCACTGATTCCGAGGCCCTTTACTCCTGTTGTGGGACCCTTTCACGTGTTCTGCAGTGGGTCCCCTTCCTACCATCTTGGGCCCACCCCACATTGACAGAACACAACAGACATGTCACCAGCACACCAGGAAATTCCATATAAGGGCCAACGCAATGGCAGAACTACCAGGGTTGCAAAAGGTCACACTTGTGACTGGGCCCTGGCATTCTGCATCTATAGGCGTCCCCAGCCTCCTCTTGATGTCATGTCCCTGCTATTGGTAGCGCTGGTCTGGCGTCTCTGTCTCCATGGCAGCGGTGTTAGTCTATTAGGACCCAGTGCTGATTACATTATGGGGCTGATGGGTGCATGGGGGGGAGGGCT
>BLSH010192607.1:14496-25538 GCA_018402905.1 Glandirana rugosa | reverse complement strand
CACAAAAACAACCCTCTTGTTTCAACAGTGAATATAACCAGCCTTCTAGGGGTGTCTATCTATACTGATAAGCATAAACATAAAATTATTAAGCTGGATCAGCTCATGTGGAAATATGTCCGTAAAAAGTCAGTGTCCGTAAAAGTCCATAAAAGATGGCGTCCTCCCAGAACAACCCCTTTCCCTGCACAAGAGATCCAACAGACTTATGGATTCCCCTGTAGGTCCGTAGGGTGTCTGCAAACCAGTTTAGAAAGGAGCTTAATTCAAATGTATCCTTGATTGTGAAAATTCATTTAAAAAGTGACTTTCCGTGCATAACCTCTATCAGGGAAATGGTGACTTCACTGGTGCTCCCCGCTTGTGCCCTCACTTACCAGAATCTTCATACCCCTGCTGGGGTGACACGCCTTTGGTAAATGGGGTCTTTGGTGTTGTCTCTACGGTGTCCTGTTGCTGTTCCTTCCTATGATGGATTCCTCCCCTCAGGTGCTCATGCTCGGTTACGTTCCTGATGAGCCCGGTTCCCTTTACTCCAGATAGTTCGCGGTATGGATATAAGAAGAAAGCATCCAGGATAGTGTAGTATGTTGGTTTAAAAATTCAATTTATTCAAACAAAAGTTTCTTTAAAACAACTCAATATTGCACTGACATCCAGGTTGCAAGGCAGTATGCGAGGACTGCGGGCTCTGCCCGCTTGAGCAAGGCTAGATCTCCCTTCCTTCCTGCTCCCTGCGTTCCTCCACGAGGAGTCAAATAGCCGCTTGCCGCCTGTGTAGAAAGTGTTGCGATGTATGGCCACGACTTACGCGTTTCGTCAGGTTGACGTCATCTGAGGCTATGGCCATGATAGCTGCGTGTGTCTTAAATATTCACCCCGGAGGACGGGCTTTTTAGGTGAGATCCAATCAGCTGTACTGGGGGATGGCTCACTCCTGTGCTTCCAGAGGAGGATGGGGGGAGGAGATCTGACCTTCCTCGCCAACCATTTGATACAAATAAACTATTCCCAGAGAACATGATGTGGACGAGAACGTCAAGATATTTTACTATTGCGGTTTACACTAATATTGCACTGTGTGTGTTAAAAACATTTTCTGTGCTGGTTTGATGTGAAAAATAGTGATCATAATAGCAATAAAAATTATATGGGGTTAAAAAGTGTGCCGATGCGGATGAGAAGGCTCGGGAAAGAGCTCCAGCTAGAAAACGCACTGACAGTTGTGTTTGAGGGATATTACACAAGGAACTTGTCGGGGTGAGGGAGCTATGATGTGGATGAGAAGACTCACATAAAAAATACCAGAAATATATAAAAAATAGTATACATGATACAATGTCAGAGCTATTCATTAAAAAGTTAAGGTAATAATTATACAAGGCGGATGTTGAAATTAATAGTGGGTGAGAAGACTTAAATACAGTAAAACTAATTTTGTTCATTCCTAAAAATCACTTAAAATCGTCATGATGTGGATGAGAAGGCTTAATGGTAAAAATACCAAAAAGTCGAAGTAATGTGGATAAGGGGCATAAAGAAGGATTATATAATTTACTTAAAAACCGTTTAGGAGGTTGATGTGGATGAGAAGGCTAAAATCAGGGTAATACTCATAGGATCAAATATGGGGTAACACTCATGTTTTTCTTTGCGTAAAAGGGGTATATTAAATTAGGAGGGCTAAGAATTAATCAGATACATTAAAAGTTGCTAAAAAGGCATAAATTGTACTACTGGCAGGATAGAAAGGCGTTGTTGTGATGTGGATGAGAAGGCTCAATAAGTTGAATAAAAGGATTACATCGGTTAAAACCCAAAATAAGACGTGGTTGAGAAGGTTTTAATATTAAGAACCTAAAAACATGTTGTTATGATATGGATGAGAAGGCCCGGAGTTAAAATTGGTTCAAACGCAGATTAAGATATGGGTAAGAGTATGCATTAAAATCGCTCAAATGATACATATGATTGCATTTATGGTAAGGGAAGGTTAAAACGTTGTTGTGATGTGGATGAGAAGGCTCAATGGGCTAATTAATCAGAGAAGAGGAGGTGATGAGTCAGAGTGTTCAATACTTATTCTGTGTCTTTTAAAAATTGGAAATAAAACAGTTAAGATCAATATCTACATTCAGTCCCTTGGGTCTGAGACTGTCTAAGAGATAGATCCACCGCGTTTCATTCTGTGAAACCTCTATTTTTCTGTTGCTCCCTCTCCAATTTTCTTTCACCCTGTCTATTCCATAAAAGATCAGTTTCTTTGGGTCCCTTTGATGTATCTCGTCAAAATGTCTCGATAGGTTGTGTTTAGGGTATCCCTTTCTGATGTTCCTCACGTGTTCCGCTATTCTTTTATGTAAAGGCCTCGTGGTCCTGCCCACGTATTGTAGGTGACATGGACATTCCAGCACATATGTCACATGGGTGCTATTGCATGTGATGAGCTTCTCTATTCGGAACTCTTTATTGTTGTTCCTAGATCTAAACTTTTCTTTCTTCCTGGGTTGAGCTTTAGTCATTCTACATGGGAGACATCTTGAACATCTGAAGAATCCCTTCATGTCTGCCAGTAGCTGTACTTCTCCCGGGGGGATTAATAACATTGTGGACTAGGCAATCGCTTAAGTTTTGGGCCTTCCTATATACGAAGGCTGGTTTCTTTGGGATAATTTTGGCTAATGTTCTGTCCATTTTGAGGATGGGCCAATATTTTTCCACGATTTTTTCCACCTTCTTATATTGTTTACTGTATCCGGTAATAAACATTATTCCATCTTTCTTTTTCTTAGTGTCTTTTTTCCCCTGTAGAATGTCTTGTCTGGGCATCCTTCTGACTTCTTCCCTAATTTTGTTCAGACCCTCCTTCTGGTAGCCTTTTTGCACAAATCTTTGTATTAGTAGCTCTGACTGCTCTTCAAAATCTCTTAGATTGTGGCAGTTTCTCCTCATTCTCAATAATTGCCCTTTAGGTATATTTTGTTTCCATTTAGGATGATGACAGCTGGAGGTGGGAATGTATCCATTTCATATATCCACTGGTAAATACAAGAGGGTTTTTTTTTTGTGTAGCACACCCTTTTACGGACACTTGGATTTGTGCATCACCTGTACTTTGGTCTTTTATTGTTGATACTAAGCACTTTATGCACCTCACAACACCCACACATATATTTGTTTTATTTAATAACACATACAAGAAGTTGTACACCTTTTAAGCTGAGCCAACACAGTATACATTTATTGACAGCGCCATCTCCTGACACACTTGTTTTATTCAACACTCTCCTCCTCGGAGGTGAACACCCGGAGGGCACCAGTCTATAATAACTTAAACCATTTTTCATTATATATCTTCTCCGAGCGCAGGATCTTCTCCTTTATCTAGGCGACTCAAGTCGTCTGACAATTCGCCTAGATGTGAAGCTGCGTAAGTGTGAACCGGCCCTAACTCCCTGGTTTCCCTGAAGGCACTGCTGATGTATTGTTGTACTGCACATGTGGGGGATGGAGCAAAAGTCCTTTTTTTTTTTTAAGCTTGCATGTGTAGGGTTGCCATATCATCCCTTTAATCCAGAACACATATTAATTACACAGGTTGTTCTGAGGCTAATTGAATGCAGATAAGGCACTAAGTGAGTTTAATTACCACCTTAATCAGCCACAGAACCTGTGTAATTAATGTGTCCTGGATTAAAAGGATGATGTGGCAACCCTATGTGTGAGTGTCCCCAGTGTTCAGGGCTCATAGGGAGCTCTTCCAAAAATGTTAAAGCTCATTTAGGCTCCTTTAGTTGCCTGCAGTTCACTCCAATATTACATACCTCCCTCCCTTGTGACATGGGAAAAAGGGACAATTTTTGGCACAAAAAGGTATCCCCTTGCCACACCCATGATCACAGAGACTAGGCCCCTTTTGTAAAGTTAATGTCCATTCTGATTAGCAGGGGATCTGTGAACAGATCCACTGCTGAACCAGAGCAGATGGAACGGATGCCACTTTTGTGACAACCATGTCTGTTTGCACTCACAGTCAGCATAGCTCCCAACGGGAATGAGGGACACTGTAGATGATAGAAAACCTATTATCCTTAGTTACTCCATCTTGTTTGTGTAAATGTTGCTTTAAGAAGTTTATGCTGACAAAGTTTTTTGTTCCTCTACACGTCACATTAAAAGAATGTGCCATCTGGCTGGTGTGTGAAGGAACAGACCTTGAAGAGAACGTATTGTCCAGATAAAAAGTTGCTAATGATGTCTCTACATGAGAAAGCGTATGAGAAAATCTTAATAACTGCTATACAAGACAACTATTCTTTTTTCCTATAAGACACGTAATTACATATCCCCTCCCTTGTATGAATTATGTATTTCTTTGTCTAAAAAGTGTATAAAACACCCACCATGCCAGTAAAATTAGAGTCTGTTTTTCACCATGCTTTCTGTTCGCTTGTGATCATTGGGGCTTGGGTGAAGACGGGCTCTCCTTGGGCGCCCAAGCTTAAGACAGACTGACAGAGAGATGATAGCCGAGGGTTATCATAGCAGTTCCTAACATGAAGTTTCTTATTTATCCAGGTGATGATGTTCCTAGAAGTATTTGTAGCACTAGTAGTAGTTAGTAACATTGAACTGGAATTGTTATGTAATGTTGAGGATGTTTTCTCACCCATCCAAGTTAGCTCCTCGCTCAGTTCTGGGGAAAACAAATACATAGGAAGTGCAATTTGAATAGTTTGTTAATATTGTAATAGTTTCTTAATAATGAATACCTGGGGACATTGTCATGGTGTACTTCTCTTGTTTTCATGTGCAAACAATGCATCATCTGGCCTTCTTGCTGCTCCTGCCCGGGGTGCATCATCCTGGAGAGGGGGGGTATGGAAGGGTACTGTTGTAGGCAGAAGGGTTAATGTTTTTCTCTGTGCTGACTCTCGTGTTCTGCAGTTATCTGGGTCAAGTCTGCTGTCTTTGCTGTGAAACTGTTACAATGTTGATGTATGGTGGATCTGATTGGCTAGATTTTCCCACCATTTTTCCACAGATCCACATAAAAAGGGGCCCTTCGGTGCCCCAGGAGAGAGATGCTGAAAATACTGCCAAGATGAAGGCCATTGCAAGGTATCTCCAGCTGAGGGGCCAGTCGAGTCTCAGGACTCTTAACTACCAATCATGGACTGATCTCCTTGTCAGGGTATTTGCCAAACATGGACCATATTGAATCTGTGCTACCTCTTATGGATTATTTGCCAATCATGGACTCTGCTTCTAATGGAGTCTGCTGTTATGTGTTTATGATTACCCTATGGTTCATTAGAGAAACTCTGTATAGAATTATACATAAGACATTTCCTATAAGAACTGTTCCTGTATATCTGCCTTACTTAAAGAGGAAATGCAGTCTGCTCACATAATTTGTAATAAAAACATATTTGCCATTTTGAAGCTTCCCTCCAACCACTTTGCATATTATTTTATATATACTGTGATTCTGTACTTGCCAAATATGCTGCAGATATTTCCCTCCACTGAGTTTGACTGCATCCATTTTAACTGTGGGCAGCTGAAGCTGCTGCCTGTTCACATCCTGGATTTTCACAGAGGCACACCTCCAGCACTGCAGCTCTCATTAGCCCTCTTATGACTCATCCCCCTCCCTTCCTGGCAAACTCTCACCAGAGAGAGAGCTGTGCATGATGTCATAAGCCTAGGCTTTTTACCAGGAAAGAAACAGGAAGTGGGCTGTATAAGGCATTTACTAGGGATGGGCCCGCGGTTCAAGACAAACGTAAGTTTGATCGCCTGTTCATTGAATTTAGAACATTATGGGGTGCTTGCAGCAACTTTGCAGGGCACAGGGAGCACAGATCCTCCCTTTTGGGGGGCTCCCGCCGTCTGCACGCTGTTTGCTTTGACACTTTATTTATATGGCAGTGCGGAGCCACCCAGCGACGTAAACGAGTGACCCCACCCCTCTGACGTCATGTGACATCAGAGGGAGGGTCACAAGCTTACATCACTGGGTGGCCCCGCCCTTCCATATAAATAAACTGTCATAAGAAACTGCAGTCAGTCGGCGAGAGCCCTCCCATGGAGGAGGAGCTGCTTTCCCTTTTTTTTAGTTTTATTTTTGGGGTCCGTTGCGCGCCGTGATTGATGATGGATTACAACGGGGACAATTATTTTTTCTTTTCTTTTTTAACCACTTCAGCCCCGGAAGGATTTCCCACGTTAGGACCAGAGCACTTTTTTCAATTTGGCACTGCACTGCTTTAGGCTGGATTCACACCTATGCATTTTTAGCGCATTTTGCATTTTGCAGATTTGCACCACAGAACGTGTTCCATAGGAATCCATGTTAAATGGACTGCAGTGCAAATCTGCAAAATGCAAAAAGCACTAAAAATGCATAGGTGTGAATCCAGCCTTAACTGGTAATTGCGTGGTCATGCAATGCTGTACCCAAATGAAATTTGCATCCTTTTTTTCCCATAAATAGAGCTTTCTTTTGGTGTTATTTCTTCACCTCTGTGCTCTCTATTTTTTTGCGATATAAACGAAAAAAGAACGAAAATTTTGAAAAAAAAATGATATTTTCTACTTTTTGTTATTAGAAAAATACAATAAACTAATTTTAGGCATACATTTTTGCCAAAATGCATTCAGCCACATGTCTCGGGTAAAAAAAAGTCAATTAGCGTATATTTATTTATTTGCACAAAAGTTATAGTGTCTACAAACTAAGGTACATTTTCTGGAATTTACGCAGCTTTTATTTTATGACTGCCTATCCCATTTCCTGAGGTGCTAAAATGGAGGGGCAGTGCAACCTCCTCCCCAAATGACCCCATTTTGGGAAGTAGACACCCCAAGCTATTTGCTGAGAGGCTTGTTGTGCCCATTGATTATTTAATTTTTTTTATCACAGGTGATTGAAAAATGAAAAAAAAAAAAAATGCACAAAGTTGTCTCTGAATAGATATATTGCGCACACATTCCATGGGTATATGTGAAATTACACCCCAAAATACATTCTGCTGCTTCCCTGAGTACGGGGATACCCCATGTGTGAGACTTTTTGGGAGCCTATCCACGTACAGAACCCCGAAAACCAATCACCACCTTCAGGATTTCTAAGGGCAAAAATATATGCCTTCACCCCACACTACCTATCACAGTTGTGGCGGCCATGAAATACCCAGATAGCAAACAAAAATGCCAAATGACCCCATTTTGGAAAGTAGACACCCCAAGCTATTTGCTGAGAGGCATGTTGAGTCCATGGAATATTTTATTTTTTTGTCACAAGTGATTGAAAAATGACAAAAAAAAAAAAAAAAATTACACAAAGTTGTCACTGAAATTATACATTGCTCACACATGCCATGGGTATATGTGGAATTACACCCCAAAATACATTCTGCTGCTTCTCCTGAGTATGGGGATACCCCATGTGTGAGACTTTTTGGCAGCCTAGCCGCCTACGGGACCCCAAAAACCAATCACCTCCTTCAGGATTTCTAAGGGCGAAAATGTATGCCTTCACCCCACACTACCTATCTCAGTTGCGGAGGCCATGAAATGCCCAGATAGCAACCCCCCAAATGACCCTATTTTGGAAAGTAGCCACCCCAAGCTATTTGCTGAGAGGCATGTTGAGTCAATGGAATATTTTATATTTTGCCACAAGTTTCGGGGAAATGACAATTTTTTTCTTTCACAAAGTTGTCACTGAAATGATATATTGCTCAAACGTGCCATGGGTATATGTAGAATTGCACCCCAAAATACATTCTGCTGCTTCTTCTGAATACAGGGATACCCCATGTGTGAGACTTTTTGGCAGTCTAGCCACATACAGGACCCCAAAAACCAATCACCGCCTTCAGGATTTCTAAAGGCATAAAAATAAATTTTCCGTTTATTTCTTCATTTTCCAAAACAAATGAGAGCTGAATAATACTCTGCTAGCTTGGCATTTCAGGGCCTCCAAAACATGATAAGTACTGAGGCGTAAAATCACCATTTTACGCCCTTAGAAAGCCTGAAGGAGGTGATTGGTTTTCGGGGTTCTGTACGTGGATAGGCTCCCAAAAAGTCTCACACATGGGGTATCCCCTTACTCAGGAGAAGCAGCAGAATGTATTTTGGGGTGTAATTCTACATATACCCATGGCATGTGGGAGCAATATATGATTTAGTGACAACTTTGTGGGGAAAAAAATGTAATTTCCCCGAAACTTGTGGCAAAATATAAAATATTCCATGGACCAACATGCCTTTCAGAAAATAGCTTGGGGTGTCTACTTTCCAAACTGGGGTCATTTGGGGGGGGGGTTGCCATCTGGGCATTTCGTGGCCACCGCAACTGTGATAGGTAGTTTGGGGTGAAAGCATACATTTTCACACTTAGAAATCCTGAAGGCGGTGATTGGTTTTCGGGGTTCTGTACGCGGATAGGCTACCAAAAAAGTCTCATACATGGGGTATCCCCGTAATCAGGAGAAGCAGCAGAATGTATTTTGGGGTGTAATTCTACATATACCCATGGCATCTGTGAGCAATATATCATTTCAGTGACAACTTTGTGTAATTTTTGTCATTTTTCAATCACTTGCGACAAAAAATAAAATATTCAATGGACTCAACATGCCTCTCGGCAAATAGCTTGGGGTGTCTACTTTCCAAAATGGGGTTATTTGGGGGGGGAATTTGAACTGTCCTGGCATTTTATGCCCAACATTAGAAGCCTATGCCACACATCATCCACCAAGTATTTTCTGACACAGTTTGTTCACATACATTTTTTTTTTTTGCTAGAAAATTACTTTGAACCCCCAAACATTATATATATTTTTTAAGCAGAGGTCCTACAGATTAAAATTGCGGGTGTTGCGCATTTTTTTTTCACAAATTATTTGCGCAGTGATTTTTCAAACGCAATTTTTGTGAAAATAAACACTTTTTGGAATTTTAATGCACAAAAACACACTATATTGCCCAAATATTTGGTGAAATATAAAAGATGTACTCATGCCGAGTACATAGACACCAAACATAACATGCTTTACAAATAACGCATACCCGCGCAGCGGCGACAAACTCTATACATCTTTAAAAGCCTTTACAAGTTACCACTTTAGATCTGTAGAGGAGGTCTACTGCTAGAATTACTGCCCTCGATCTGACGTTTGTGGTGATACTTCACATGCATGGTGCAATTGCTGTTTACATAAGACAGGAGACTGACGCTTGCGTTCACCTTTGCGTGCGTGCATGGGGGGATAGGGGTGCATTTATTTTCTTAATTATTCATTTTGCTTTTTATTTTATTCTTACACTGTCCCTTTCATCTTTTTTTCAATTCTTTTTGTTATCACTGGAAATTTAAATATCCTCTATGATAAAAATAAAAATAGGTAGTGTTGCATTTTTTTTTTTAATTTGGGGTCTATTAGACTCTAGACCTCTCCTCAGCCCTTAAAGCATCTGATGGATAAAAAATAGAGAACTGGCGCCCTGTAGAGAAGCTGAAACAATGGTCACTGCCCCTTTAAGAACCACTAGTGGTACCAAGTGAAATATATAAATAAAGGTGTATGGCGCTGACCACGCTTCATATGTGAGTACAGAAAACTATTAAATGCAATTCAATCAATAACATAAAATCCATAACTCAATAAAAAGTTCACAAATCAATGAAAATCCATGCGATGTGACCCAACACCGTGTGAAATAATCTTCTAATCCAATTTGTGACAGTATTCCACCAATGTGCAGCTTGGAATAAAGGTGTCAACTCACCAGATGTTTTGACCCCCTTTTTACAGGATGGTCAAAGATCGCTTATGGAAAACCAATGTTTCCTTGATATCCGTCTGAGCCAACTAAATAGATGGAAATGACTCCGCAAGGGACAATGTGAAAACTTTCATAGTGCAGTATGTTTATTTAGAGTTAAAAAGCTTAAAAGGTTAGAAGTCTTGTACACTCACATTTTAATGTGCCTGATTCCTGGCACTAGGTGTAACCGGCATGCAGCTAGATGACCCACAGGACAAATGGCTGATGGTGGATTGCCACGTGCATGCCAAGCCTCGGTTGTGTACAGCACTAGGTTGGATCGCAGGACCCGGAAATCCTGTAGAGAATGTCTTCGACGTACGTTTCGCCGTCACTTAGGGTTGCCACATCATCCCTTTAATCCAAGACACATATGATTTACTCAGGTTCTGAGGCTAATTTAATGCAGATAAGGCCCCAAGTGAGTTTAATTACCATCTTAATCAGCCACAAAACCTGTATAATTAATATGTGTCCTGGATTAAAGGGATGATGTGGCAACCCTACCATCACTGCGTCATCAGGAAGTGACGACATTCCCTTTCCAGTTTACTTTTATGCCGAAAATGCAGTGTAATGATTGGCTAGCTACTGCAAAATGGTGGAAGTGATGACAAATTTACAGCTTATTAAAATATAATCCGGGATACCAGCTCACGCCGCTCCCACCCTTACATTTCCTCAAAACCAATTCATACATGCAAAATTCACAAATATTTCTCAAAAATACAATTTTAAAACAATTTAAAACAATTCCACAGTGCCCTTATAGCTCTCAAGGGGAAAAAAAACGTGTAAATCGACAACAGATCAAAACTGAAAACACCTCCATCTAGTGGCGGTAATGACCTATATCACTGTATAATAATTTTTCATGACAATTCACCTGCTTTTCCCTGAATAGTAAGCCCCCTGGGTGTCAAAGGCACCGCTGTGGTATACAAAACCTACAAAATTAGATGAATGTTATTCTTAATCGAAACTAGATGCTGCAATTACTAGATGATCAAAATATACAATCAAGTCATGAAATGCTCGTAGTCTCCGGTATCTTAGGCCATAGAGATGATTGGAGCCATTCTAGTCTTCAATCAGCTCTATGGTCAGCTGTCAGAACCACTGGCTGCATTCTCGGATTCCCCAGTGGGACAGGAGAGCCCAAGAAGACCATGTAAGATGGCCGGGGGGGGGGGGGGGCT
>BLSH010192567.1:55660-66067 GCA_018402905.1 Glandirana rugosa | reverse complement strand
GTTGGGGGTTATGTAAGGTTTGGGGTTAGGTAAGGTTCGGGGTTATGTGAGGTTAGGGGTTATGTAAGGTTCGGGGTTATGCAAGGTTGGGGGTTATGTAAGGTTCGGGGTTATGTAAGGTTGGGGGTTATGTAAGGTTGGGGGTTATGTAAGGTTTGGGGTTAGGTAAGGTTCGGGGTTATGTAAGGTTGGGGGTTATGTAAGGTTGAGGGTTATGTAAGGTTGGGGGTTAGGTAAGGTTGGGGGTTATGTGAGGTTCAGGGACAGGGGGAGAAGTATAAATGTATTTAGTTAAAGTATAACTATGGGCAAACTTTTTTATTTTTAGTTTTGTCCCCCATTAGGGAGAGTCACCTTCTCTATCTCTCCTATTTACCGCTATCACCGAGAGTGAAGGTGAAGGAGAATCACAAATTTTGGGTTGTCACCAGAACAGGGGAAGTATTTCAATGTGGATGGGAAGTGAAGGAAATTCTCCCCAATGGGACACAGACGGCAAAAAAACTGTCAGGGTTATAACCCTCCCTCACTCTAAATGAAAAAAGGGTTAACCACTTGACCTCCGGAAGGTTTTACCTCCTTCAGGACCGGGCCATTTTTTGCTATTCAGCACTGCGCTACTTTAACTGGTAATTCATGCAACCCTGTATGCAAACAATATGTATATCTTTGTTTTCACACAAATAGGTCTTTCTATTGGTTGTATTTGATCACTTTTTTTTTTTTTTTTTTTTTGCGCTATGAATGTAAAAAAGAATGAAAATTAAAAAAAAAACATTCTCTACTTTCTGTTATAAAACATATCCAATAAAATCAAATTTCTTCATACATTTAGGTCAAAATGTATTCTGTACAAGCCTTTGGTATAAAACATAAATAAATCCCAGTACATGAATAATAATTGTTTTTTATGAAAGTTATGGCGTCTACAAAATATGGTGCATATACTGGAATGTATGCAGCTATAGACGCTATGCTGGTAATGGCGGTAATCAGCGACTTACAGTGGGACTGTAAGAGGGTAATTTCAGCTCTCCGCCCCCTTTTTTTCTGGCTCACAGACAAGCTGTATAAATTCTGCACTTTGAGCGTCTGTAGAGAAGAGAAACAGGATTTGATATATCTCCATGTATCACCTGAGAACAGTCACATCACTGGCTATATGGAGGGTTTACAACCATGCTGAAGATTCTAATCACAAGTACAGTTTTTATTACCTTTTACCCGTCTGACTGCTAAACAGAAGATATTATTCTGGGTGATTATTCAATTTTCAGTTTTAAAAATGTCATCTGGAAAAGTCTAAATATTTTATTAAAGTGATTTTAAAGGCAGGGCATTTTTTTTACTAGACATGTGCACTGCCGAAAAATTTGTTCGTTTTCGTTTCATTGATTTTTTTTTTTTTTTTATGGGTCATTCGTTATGATCGCAATTTTGTAAATTCACAAATTCGAAAATTTGAAGATCCGAGAATCCGAAAAATCGAAAGAAAAAAAAAATCGACAATTCTAAATAATAACTAACTAATAATAAATAACTATTAAATTATAGGTATTGGAATTTCCTTTCAAATTTGGCTGTTAGTGAACGTAACGAATACCAATTTATCCAAAGTTTTGAATTATCCGAAATAACGAATGCCACATCTAAACAAATGGAACTGAACGTTGTTATCATTATTATTGTTATTTATTATTAAATTGTTACGTTCCATTTGTTTAGATGCGGCATTCGTTATTTCGGATAATTCAAAACTTTGGATAAACTGGTATTCGTTACGTTCACTAACAGCCAAATTTGAAAGGAAATTCCAATACTTATAATTTAACCACTTCAGCCCCGGAAGGATTTCACACTTTAGGACCAGAGCACTTTTTGCGATTCGGCGCTGCGTCGGTTTAACTGACAATTGCACGGTCGTGCGACGTTGTACCCAAGCGAAATTTGCGTCCTTTTTTCCCCACAAATAGAGCTTTCTTTTGGTGGTATTTGATCACCTCTGCGTCATTTCTGATCGCCGCTATAAATAAAAGAAGAGCGACAATTTTGCAAAAAAAAAAAAATACAAAAAAGACATTTTTTTTCATCGGTTTTGGCCGATTTATATTCTTCCTCATATTTGTGATAAAAAATCGCAATCGGCGTTTATTGATTGGTTTGCGCAAAAGTGGCCGCGTTTACGGATGTTGAGAATACATTTCTGGGGTTTTTATTTTTTTTATTTTTTACTAGTAATGGCGGCGATCTGCGATTTTTAGCAGTACTGCGATATTGCAGCGGACATGTCGGACCATTTTGACACTTTTTTGGGACCATTGGCATTTATACAGCGATCAGTGCTATAAAAATGCACTGATTACTGTGTAAATGCCATTGGCAGTGAAGGGGTTAACCTGCAGGGGGCACTCTAAGGGTTAACTGTGTTCCCTGGGCGTGTTCTAACTGTGTGGGCTGCCCTAACAGGGGAAGGGGAGTGATCACAGCTTCCATGTAGAGGAAGGCTGTGATCACCGCCCTTCCCCATCTCACAGAACGGAGGCCCGTGTTTGCTTACACCGACCTCCGTTCTTCCAGTGCGGGGGGGGGGGCATTGCGGGTAGCCGGCGGCAATCGAGTCCGCCGCACCCGCTCCCTGGCCCCCATGAACACAGTGAGCGTGTGGGCGCGCGCGCTCACAGTGCGCGATCTCGCAGCCGCCATCTTACGACAGCGGTTTGCGATATCGAGCCACTTTGTCGCCGTCAACCTGCGGTTGAAGGTCGGCAAGTGGTTAATAGCTAGTAATAGTTAAGTTATTATTTCAGATTTTTTCGAATTTTCAGGTTTTTGAATTTACGAATTTTCAAATTTACAAATTTTCGAATATTCGGAAAAATTCAGTAAACGAGTTTTCATTAATTCTAACATTTCGGAATTGACAAATTTGTTGAAATTCGTTAAAAAAACGAATTTGGAACGAAACTAATTGCACATTGTCTATTTTTTTACCTCAAAGCGGTATTAACCCCAAAAATCAAACATTTAGTATATTTCAGCTTAGCTATTCTTAGATGTGATGGCTGCATTCATTTTCTATTTTTCTATTTTCATCTGGTGATCTGCCCAGTAAGTCTGTTGTTTTTCAAAAGAACAAACTCTCTTCCAGATGAATCAGTTACGGGGATGAGACAAACCATTTAGCACTGACGGGGGTGCTGACAATGATCAGCTCTTATTTATTTATATAAAGCCTTTATCCCAAAAGGAATAAAAACGGTTTGCTGTAGCTGATTATAAAGTATGAGCTGAATTTTGGCTTCCATTTGCAAGTGTATGTAAATCTGCTAGTACATCTAGCACTCCCTTCCCCCACACCGATAATGCTGCTGTATGCTGTGCCTCCTGTGCTCCTTCATCCAGAGTGGAGAGGAGGGGGCGCTTTAATACAGGTGGGTGTGTTACTGACCAGATCCCCAGGCGAAAACAGAGGGGAAAGAAAAAAGAAAATGAATGCAGCCAACACATCTAATGATTGGTAAGCTGCAATATATGACATTGCTGGGTTGGGTTTATTACCACTGAAATGCATTTTCTGCATTAAGGTAAAAAAAGGTCCCAGTAGTTGTACCTCCCCCTCACCTCCCTACAGTGGATATAAAAAGTCTACGCACCCCGGGTAAAATGTCCGGTTTCTGTGATGTAAAAAAATGAGACAAAGATAAATCATTTCAGGACGTTTTCCACAGTTTAATGTGACCTATAAACTGTGCAACTCAGTTGAACAACAAACTGAAATCTTTTAGGAGGTGGAAGTAAAACTAAAAAACTAAAATGTGGTTGCATAAGTGTGCACACCCTCTTATAACTGTGGATGTAGCTGTGGTCAGAATTGATCCCATTCAAACTCATGTTAATTAGGAGTCAGTACACACCGCCATCATTCAACCACTTGCTGACCGTGTAGCGTATATAAACGGCCGCAAGTGGCATCCATTGTTCTGGGAGGGCGTACTAATACATCCTCCCAGAATCGCGCTCCCGCTGGGAGCATCCATGACTGCCGGGTCCGTGAGACCCGGCGCATCCCGGATCACGGTAAATGTCCGCTTGCAGCGGCCGCTTACCACGTGATCGCTCCGTCAAATGACGGAACATCACATGTAAACAACCTGGCGGAAGTGCCGGCTTGTCTCTCCCCTCTCTGCACCGATCGGTGCAGTGTGACAGGGGAGGGGGGAGAGGGGGGAGAGAGGAGATGCAGCAGTGCTGTGGGCAGGATCTGAAGTGCCAGGCAGGGACACCCATCCAGCTTCACCCATGCAGCCTCATCCATGTACCCTCACCCATTCCCACCCATCTGTGCCCACCCATCCATCACCCATGCATCCGTGCTCACCCATCCGTGCCCACCCATCCATCACCCAATGCATCTGTGCTCACCCATCCGTCACCCATGCGTCCGTGCTCACCCATCCGTGCTCACCCATCCGTGCTCACCCATCTGTCACCCATGCATCTGTGCTCACCCATCTGTCACCCATGCATCTGTGCTCACCCATCTGTCACCCATGCATCCGTGCTCACCCATCCGTGCTCACCCATCTGTCACCCAATGCGTCCGTGCTCACCCATCCGTCACCCATGCGTCCGTGCTCACCAATCCGTGCTCACTCATCCGTCACCCATGCATCCGTGTTCACCCATCCGTGCTCACCCATCCGTCACCCATGCGTCGGTGCTCACCAATCCATGCTCACTCATCCGTCACCCATGCATCCGTGTTCACCCATCCGTGCTCACCCATCCGTCACCCATGCATCCATGCCCACCCATCCGTGCTTACCCATCCGTGTTCACTCATCCGTCACCCATGCTCACCCATCCGTGCTCACTCATCCGTCACCCATGCGTCCGTGCTCACCAATCCGTCACCCATGCGTCGGTGCTCACCAATCCGTGCTCACTCATCCGTCACCCATGCATCCGTGTTCACCCATCTGTGCTCACCCATCCGTCACCCATGCATCCATGCCCACCCATCCGTGCTCACCCATCCGTGCTCACTCATCCGTCACCCATGCTCACCCATCCGTGTTCACTCATCCGTCACCCATGCGTCCGTGCTCACCCATCCGTCACCCATGCGTCCGTGCTCACCCATCCATCCGTGCTCACCCGTCCATCTGTACTCACCCATGCATGCGTGCTCACCCATCCATCCGTGCTTAGTCATCCCCATCTATGGCTTATTCACCCCCATTCGTGCTCATTTATGCCTCATTCATGCTCATCCATACCACATCAGTTCTCATCCATGACACATCCATGCCACTACAGTACCCATCCGTGCCACTACAGCACCCATGAGTGCCACTACAGCTCCCATTAGTGCCACCACAGTGCCTCACAATAATGTAATAGGTAGTCAAATTAGATTTGAAATGTATGCCCCTAGAATGCCTGATGGTGCACCCTGCATGTTGGGCCTCTGTATGTGCCCAGGCTGTGTAAAAGTGTCACACATGTGGTATCACCATACTTGGGACAAGTAGTAGAATATATTTTTAGGGTGTCATTTTTGCTGGGTACATGCTGTGTGTTAGAAATATTGTATAAATGGACAACCTTGTGTAAAAAAAAAATGCATTTTCATTTTCTTTCTACATTTTCCAATAACTTGTGGAAAAAATGAACCGTTCAAAAGACTCATTATGCCTCATAGAATATACGTTGGGGTGTTTACTTTCCAAAATGGGGTCATTTTTTGGGCATTTCCATTGCCCTGGTGCTCCAGGACCTTCAAAAGTGCAAGGGGTAGTCAGGAAATTATGTGTGTAATTTATGTCCTTAGAACGCCTGACGGTGCTCCCTGCATGTTAGGCCTCTGTATGTGGCCAGGCTGTGTAAAAGTGTCACATATGTGGTATCGCCATACTGGGGACGAGTAGCAGAATATATTTTAGGGTGTCATTTTTGCTGGGTACATGCCGTGTGTTAGAAATATTGTATAAATGGACAACTTTGTGTAAAAAAAAAATGCGTTTTCATTTTCTTTCCACATTTTCCAAAAACATGTGGAAAAAATGAACCGTTCAAAAGACTCATTATTAGAGTTGAGTGAACCCGGACTGTAAAATTCGGGTCTGTACCGGACTTTGGGGTGTCCATGCCCTGAACCCGATCCTGGATATTAAATAAAAAGTCCGGGATCGGGTTCGGTATTCTGGTATTTTTGGCACCTTTTCTATAGCTACTGGGGAGCCAATCAACAAGCTTTTCACTAGTTTGCCCTTAGAAGCCATCACAGCCATGCCTACTAATGGCATGGCTGTGATTGGCCAATGCATCATGTGACCCAGCCTCTATATGAGGCTCTATATGGGGCTGGAGTCACGTAGCGCCGCGTGTCAGATCGTCTCAGACTAGAGTAGAAAGATTAGCGTTCACAACCATCTCAGACTGCATTAGGGAGACCTTCATTGCGGTCCTGTGAGGGAGACATTAGCGTTCAGAACCATCTTATAGTGCATTAGGGAGACGTTCCTGTTGGTGCTCTGAGGGAGAGATTATCATTCTAAAACCATCTACTACTGCATTAGGGAGAGGTTCCTGTTGGTGCTCTGAGGGAGAGATTCTCATTCTAAAACCATCTACTACTGCATTAGGGAGAGGTTCCTGTTGGTGCACTGAGGGAGAGTTTATCGTTCTAAAACCATCTACTACTGCATTAGGGAGAGGTTCCTTTCGGTGCTGTGAGGGGGAGATTATTGTTCTAAAATCATCTCATACTCTAGTAGGGACAGGTTCCTATTGGTGCTGTGAAAGACAGATTATCGATCGTTCTAAAATCATCTCATACTGGTGTAGGGAGAGGTTCCTGCTGCTGGTATGAGCGGTGCATTTCTTGCACAAAAATAAAAAGTGCATCTACAATTTTTTCTTTTTTTTAAAAAAAAAAAAGAATAATAATTTATTATTCTGTGCCAGCTACATGCACAAGTGAAACACCTTCCTCAGGTAGCCGACAGAACCTTCATCGTTATATGGTAGGCCCGAATGGAGCTCAACAAATGGTGAGGCCAGAACAAGTACAGGCGATAGTAGATTGGGTGGCAGACAATGCCTCCAGTTCCTTCACATTGTCTCCCACCCGGTCCCTTGATGAAAGCTCAGAGTTGGCACCTGAACCCCGTGGCCATCTCTTTCACCTCAGCCCCTTGTAAATCAGCCAAGCAGTCTGAGCCCCAAGTCATGCAGCAGTCTCTTATGCTTTTTGATGACTCTGCTGGTGTGCTTTCCGTGGGCCATCCACATAGAAGTGGAAGACATTGAGTGCACCGATGCCAAACCACTTCTGTTGCAGGATGAGGACATGGAAACACCACCGCAGCACGTCTCTGATGATGACGAAACACAGGTGCCAACTGCTGCAGCTTGCCTTAGTGTGCAGACTGACAAGGAGGGCAGTGGTGAAGGGTGGGTGGAAGATAATGTGGAGGATGATGAGGTCCTAGACCCCACATGGAATGAGGGTCATGCGAGTGATGTGTGCAGTTTGGAGGAAGAGGTGGTGGTCGCACAGAGGCACCAGCACAGCAAAAGAGGAAGTAGGTTGCAAAAGCGGAGCAAGCATCCCCTAGACAGTATACCTGCTACTACCCACCGCACCCAGGGACCTAGCACACCAAAGGCAGCTCAAAGGCATTCCCCGGCGTGGCAGTTCTTCAGACAATGTGCTGACTACAAGACACAAGTGGTTTTCACACTGTGCAATGAGAGGCTGAAGCGAGGCACAAATGTTCTAAACCTGAGCACAACCTCCATGACCAGGCATCTAAATGCAATGCACTTGCTGCAGTGGAATAAGTACTTCAAAATCCAAGAAAAGGCTCGGCCTCCTCCTGCTTCCATTCTGCTGCTGCCTCGGCCTCTTCCTCCACCTCTACAGTGCCAGTGTCACCTGCCACCCAGCAAACAGACGATGTGACAGCAACGCCACCGTCCCCAAGCATTTCCACACGGTCCCATGGAAGCTTATAGTTCTCCATCTCCCAAACACTGGAGAGAAAGAGGAAGTACCCCCCTACCCACCCACGATCCCTGGCCTTTGAAATGCTGTCATTCTGTCTGGTGGACACGGACAGTTTTAAAAACCTGATGGTGGTGGCTGTCCCACAGTATGTGGTTCCCAGCTTCCACTACTTTTCCAGGCGAGCCATCCCTTCCCTACACAAACAAGTCGGGGACAAGATCAAGTGTGCACTGCGCAACGCCATCTGTGGCAAGGTCCACATAACCACTAATACGTGGACCAGTAAGCACAGGCAGGGACGCTATATCTCGCTAACTGCACACTGGGCAAATGTAGTGGTGGGTGGGCCTGAGCCGGCTAGCCCTTTGGCGCATGTCCTTCCGCCACCGAGGATTGCAGGGCATTTCTCTTTGCCTCCTGTTGCCCCCTCCTCCTACTGCGCTTCCTCCTCCTCCTCCTCATCTGCTCAGCGTAACACCTTCACCACCAACTTCAGCACATCCAGGGGGAAACGACATCAGGCTGTTTTAAAACTGATATGTTTGGGGGATAAACCCCACACTGCGCAGGAGCTGTGGACGGGCATTGAACAACAGACTGATGAGTGGTTGGCCAGCCCGGCCTGGTGGTCTGTGACAATGGCCGAAATCTCGTAGCGGCTCTGGACCTAGCCGGTTTGACGCACATCCCTTGCCTGGCGCATGTGCTGAATTTGGTGGTACAGAAATTTCTAAAAAACTACCCGGATATGTCAGAGCTGCTGCAGAAAGTGCGGGCCGTCTGTGCGCACTTTTGGCCTTCTCACCCTGCTGCTGCTCGCCTGTCTGCGCTGCAGCGGAAATTCGGCGTTCCCGCTCACCGCCTCCTATGCGACGTGCCCACAAGGTGGAACTCCACCTTGCACATGCTGGAGAGACTGTGCGAGCAGCAGCAGGCAATAGTGGAGTTTCAGCTGCAGCACGCATGGGTCAGTCGCTCTGCGGAACAGCACCACTTCACCACCAAGTGGGCCTCCATGCGAGACCTGTGTAGCGTATTGTGGTGTTTCGAGTACTCCACCAACATGGTCAGTGCCGATGACGCTGTTCTCAGCGTTACTATTCCACTTCTATGTCTCCTTGAAAAAACACTTCGGGCCATGACGGAAGAGGATGTGGCACAGGAGGATGAGGAGGAGGAGGAGGAAGAGGGGTCATTTCCACGGTTATCAGGCCAGTCATTCACAAGTGTCTCGGAGGGTGGGTTCCTGCACCAGCATAGGCCAGGTAAAAAATATTCAAGCCAGGGCACAGTTCTGGAAGATGAGGAGGATGAGGAAGATCATCATGAGGGGGAGGAACCACAGCAGGGTGGCACCCAACGCAGCTCGTGGGCATCACTGGAGTGTAGCTGGGGGGATACGGAGGACACAGATGATACACCTCCCACAGAGGACAGCTTGTCTTTGCCTCTGGGCAGCCTGGCACACATGGCCGACTACATGGTGCAGTGCCTGTGCAACGACAGCCGAGTTGCCCACATTGTAACGTGTGCCGATTACTGGGTGGCCACCCTGCTGTTTCCCCGTTACAAGGACAACGTGCCGTCCTTAATTCCCTCACTGGAGTGTGAGAGGAAGATGTGCGACTACAAGCGCACACTGGTAGAGGCGCTGCTGAGGGCATTCCCAAATGACACCGGGGGCTCAGTGGAAGCACAAGGCGAAGGCAGAGGAGGAGGAGAAAGAGACCGCCAACGCAGCTGTGGCACCACCAGCACCTCAGAAGGCAGGGTTAGCATGGCCGAAATGTGGCAAAGCTTTGTCAGCAGCCCGCCACAACAAAGAGCACCACCAGCTGATAGGCAAGGCCTTAGCAGGAGGCAGCATTTCAGCAACATGGTGGAACAGTATGTGTGCACACGCCTACACGTACTGACTGATGGGTCTGCCCCCTTCAACTTCTGGGTCTCCGAATTGGGCACATGGCCTGAGCTTGCCCTTTATGCCTTGGAGGTCCTGGCCTGCCCTGCAGCCAGTGTATTGTCTGAACGTGTGTTTAGCACGGCAGGGGGCGTTATCACAGACAAGCGAATCCGCCTGTCCACAGCCAACGTGGACAAGCTAACCTTTATTAAAATGAACCAGCCCAGGCATGGATCCCACAAGACTTGTCTGTACCTTGTGCAGAATAGACATTTAGACCGGCCTCACACAGCCATTGGTATACTTGTTTTTTTTTTAACCACATCGGTACCTGGCACGAAAACCCCCTTCCTGTGAACACGAAGGTGACTCGGGGGCCACAGTAAACCCTTACGGGAGTCGTCGCGGAGATGGTCACACGCGAACATCAGCGTGTAGAAGGAGAGTGTGAGGTCACTCCCTTAATTCCTGCCGTGCAACAGGAACATTG
>BLSH010192567.1:0-18078 GCA_018402905.1 Glandirana rugosa | reverse complement strand
CGTTCAGTGTGTATTGTTGTGATTAGCTGTGATTGCCCACAGCTCGTCACATGGTACAGATGGGCTGTGATTAGCCCTGGCTGTATCGTAGGATCACTGCGACCAATCACAGTGCATTGGGCATCAGGCATTCGGATAGGATTGCTCCTGTAGCCACCTCTGAGACGTCCACCTCCAAGACAAAGGGCAAAGCGGGATTAGGGTGCTGGAGCACTGGGGCAGAGGTGAACAGGCATATCAACTTTTCAAAGGCAGCTTGAGCTTCTGATGACTACCGGAACCGGGTATGTAGGTGGGTTAGCTGTGTGATTGGTGAGATGATTGAGGAAAAGTTCTTAATAAACCTTCTGTAGAAATTTGCGAATCCTATGAATCTCTGTATCCCTTTCTTGTCCACAGGGACCAGTCTAGAATGGCTTTGACCTTTTGTGGATCCATGGATATTCCTTCGGTAGAAATAATAGGGCCCAAGAATTGTATTAATACTTTTTAAAATTCACATTTTTCAACCCTTACATATAGTCCTTGTTTCCTCAAAGTTGCCAATACCTTCTTGACATGGGATCTATGCAGTTCAAAAGTGGCTGAAAAAAAAGAATATCGTCAAGATACACTATGACAAAATTATCCAAATATTCCCGCAAGATATCATTGACCAGCTGTTGGAACGTGGCCGGGCCATTACAGAGTCTGAATGGCATTACGAGGTACTCAAAGTGCTCAAAGCGTGTCCTGAATGCCATCTTTCATTCGCCTCCCTCATGAATGCGCATTAAATTGTAAGCCCCTTGTAGGTCAAGTTTTGTAAATATTTGTGTGTTGCAGAATCTATGAAACAGTTCTGGAATGAGAGGAAGAGGGTTCCGATTCTTTATGGTGATCTTTAATTCTCTGCAATCCACGCAGGGCCTAAGAGTCTTATCTTTTTTCTCCACAAAGGATATGCTGGCCCCTGCGGGAGACGAATATGGGCGAATGAACCCCTTCTCCAGATTCTCATCTAGGTAAAGCCTCAATGTTTCCAATTCTTTTTCCGAAAGGGGGAAGATGCAGCCAAATGGGACCTCTGACCCCGGTAAAAGTTCAATGGGGCAGTCATATGGCCAGTGGGGTGGCAGAGCATCCGCATTCTTCCTATAAAAAAAATCTAGGAAGTCCTTATAGGCTGAGGGCACGTTCTGATAGGGGCAAGCGTAAGGTTGTACTGTCATACAGTTAGAGGCCCTTTCGGGCTTGGGGGTTAGACAATGCTACTGGCAGTAAGATGAAAAAAATTGGATCTCCCCAGTGGACCAGTTGATCTGGGGGTCATGTGCTTGAAGCCATGGGATACCTAGAATGATGGGAAACGGGAGAGTTCAAGACCTCAAACCGGAGGTATTCCCGATGGCCCGAATTGGTTGTGGTAAGGAGAGGCACCAGAGCTGGGCAAGGATCCATCAGCTAAACGAACAGCCAACTGCTGCTTCTTAGGGACCAGGGGAATGCCAAATCTTTTGGTTAACCACTTCCCGACCGCGCCATAGCCGAATGACGGCTACAGCGCGGCCCTAAAATGCCAGGAGGCCGTCAATAGACGTCCTCCCATTCGGCTCGCGCTGTCAGCGCCGGCGGCGTGCGCGCACGCCGCGTGAGCATGCCCGCGGGTCCGGCGGACCCAACGTCCGCCAGAGACCCGCGATCTCCTTACAGAGAGGAGGAACGGGGAGCCGCCGAAGTAAACACGGCGGTTCCCCATTCTGTGAGGGCCGGCATGCCAGATCTACTGATCCCTGTCACTGGGATCAGTTAGATCTGTCATGCCCCTGCCAACCCCACTCCCCCCCCCCCACAGTTAGAACACACCCAGGGAACACTTTTAACCCCTTCACTGCCCCCTGCAGGTTAACCCCTTCACTGCCAATGACATTTATACAGTAATCAGTGGACATTTAAATTTCGGATCGCTGTATAAATGTCATTGGTCCCAAAAAAATGTCAAAAACGTCCGACATGTCCGCCGCAATATCGCAGTCCCGATAAAAATCGCAGACCGCCGCCATTACCATTAAAAAATAAAATAATAATAAAAACGCCATAAATCAATGTCCATCGTTTGTAATCGCTATAACTTTTGCGCAAACGCCTATTGCAATTTTTTTTACCAAAAATATGAGGAAGAATATATATCGGCCTAAACTGTTGAATACGTTTGTTTTTTTATTTTTTATTTTTGGATATTTATTATAGCAAAAAGTAAAAAATATTGTTCTTTTTTCAAAATTGTCGCTCTTTTTTTGTTTATAGCGGTGATCAGAAATGACGCAGACGGGATCAAATACCACCAAAAGAAAGCTCTATTTGTGGGAAAAAAAGGACGCCAATTTTGTTTGGGTACAAAGTCGCACGACCACGCAATTGTCATTCAAAGAGCGACAGCGCGGAAAACTGAAAATTGGTCCGGGCAGGAGGGTGGTTTAAGTGTCCAGTAAGGAAGTGGTTAAGGAAATGTCCATGAAGCAGCTATAGGCACCAGAATCAAAGATCGCTGGAAGCTGGACCTCCTCTTCTGCCACCTGTAGGGAGGCAGGAAGGACAAGGTGAGCCGGAGGGGATACTGCCAGAGGAGGGTATATAGGACAACAAACGGCAGACTTACTTGGCCTGATGGGGCAACTTCGCAGGAAGTGTCCGGCTCCTCCACAATACGGGCACTGGTTCACTTGCCGACGGCGTAGCTTCTCTTCAGGTGTTAGAGCTGAACGAACCAGGCCAATTTGCTTAGGTTCTACATTGGATGTGACAGATGAAGGCATAACCCTTGAGGGCAGCATTCAACTGGGTCTGAAAGTCTGTGACTTTTTGAACATCGCTCCCGCATGCGTCTGTCTAGCTGGGTAGCGAGTTGTGTCTGGACACACGAAAAACTGGCAACCATTTTGTTCAAACATCCACCATGATGGTTTTGGCCTGGAAAGACAGCCACCCTGCCAATACCTCACTCGTCTCCCCCCCCCCTCCCTTCAGGAGAGGAATGCATGGCTCATGTTTTACAAATCACCAAGGTGCCTCAGGTTACTTGCAGGCCTTATCATAACACCATAAACCAGATCCATTAAGAGATAGCACAGGATGCCTTGAGATATAGAATGTCATAAAAAAAGAGGCATTCAAGCAGCTGTGACCTTCTCAGAGACCCCTAATCAATTTAAAGCTTAGGAATTCACCCATTTTTCATAACTCCAGACAGGAACATGACATCTTAATAAAAAGTACAAAAAAAAAAGTAATTGAATGCAGAATTGGACAATGAACAAATTGAATCCAAACATCGATAAGTCCGATCATATCGGGAACCACTGGTAGTTTCTGTCCCTCCCAGAGTAATGGAATATTGACTACCTGTCGTGTTTGGACTTATTTTAATGCAACTTTCATGCTAAGCTAGAATCCCTTAGTGCTGGGGCTGCACCGTGATCATATTCTGAGATATGATATTGATACAGAAACTTGCATCAGGGATGGTTGTTATTCCACGGTCCACCCCGGACAGCCCATGGGCCCTCCTTACCCATGTGAGTGGTCAAGGGCATGTGGTCCCACCCTTTGCTTCCAGAGAAAAAGGGAATAAACCGGACAGTTCTTAGTTCTCACTTTACCATCAAAGAATGAACATCTGAGAACCTGTGGACTCATCCACAAATCTCTGATCAATCACGGACATTTACTGCAAGTATCTTTTTCCCCTTCCATTCTACCTTATCTCTTTGCTCCTGTATATTATGTCTTTATTGCTTTGTAACACCATTTTTTCTGTAAATATTTTATCTGCACAAATTTTGACCTTTTCATTATTAAACCTTCTTATGAAAAGGGTTAATCTTGTCCCTAAAGCTCTTAACTCTTAATGCAAGCTAAAACCAACCTGTTCCCTTTGAAGAGACTACTGTTTAGGTAAATCATCTTAATATTCCTGTCTGTGGTGACAGCGTGTGCTACAGGTGATTATTCTAAAATTATAATTGGTATTGCTAAGATCTCGGGTCTTCTGGCCGGTATCCAGAGGTGGTGGCAGTGAAAGGGTTAATCGCTTGAATTAGCCTGGTAAAAATCGCTCTCAGGCTGCTGGCACTTAGATGGTGGTCCCACAAGCTGGAAAATCTTTGTTCTGGAAGCAGATGAGAGTGGAATTGTTGCGTTAGTGACAAGCGTGGTGTGAGATCGGGCAGTCCTTTGTCACGAGTTAGTGAGGAGGGCAGTGATCTGATGCCTGCGTTCGTCACAAGTTGAATTAAGCCTTCTATTGTTGCAGGGGGTGCCACCCTGGCCAGTTCATCTTTCAGGGATTTGGACAACCCCTGGCGGTACTGGTATCTTAGGGCGGCCTTGTTCCACTCAATATCAGCAGAGAGTTTGTGGAAGTCCACAGTGTAGTCTTCCACAGGCCGCTTCCCTTGCTGTAAGGCATGCAGGGTGGGTTCAGCAGTAGCCCCACACTGTGGGTCATCATACAGACGTGCCATGGCATCAAAAAATAAGTCCATTGAGTTGATGTCCAGATCCTTTTGTTCAAGCAGACTGTGTGCCCATGCCTGGGGTTCATCAGTAAGTAATAAGACGACGAACCCCCACCTTGACTGTTTCAAGAGAAAAAGTCCTGATTTGAAGGGCTAGGTACAGCATGCAGGCATTCTTGAATGCTCTGAACTTCTTCTGGTCTCCGGAGAAACGTTCAGGTGTGGGGACCCTTGGCTCAGCTGGAGGAACTACCACAGTGTGGGTAGCAGCTGTGTGCTCCTGGGCTGGCCCGGGGTTGGCAGGTCCAGTGGCTTGGTCAGATATAGAAAGGGACACCGCAAGGTGTTGCAGACGTCCCTACAGCTGGAAATAACCATCTTGCAGTCTCTGCACAGCTTGGGTGAGTGCGGTGACTTGCTGACACAAAGCCACTAGCGGGGAAGCACCACCATTGGGCTCAGACATTATGGCTGGATTATGCTGTCAGGAAACAGGTATGAGGCTGAGATGCTAGAGGGCTCCCCTTGCAGTGCCCAAAGAAGCATGGTTTGCCAGTAATGTGATGGTATGACTGGATTCCACAGGAACAGCTTGATAGGCAGTAGACTGGCATGCTTAAGAGTCCAGATGAACTTGAAAAAGGTGCAGGCACAGGGAAATACGAAAGCCAAGCCTGGGGTCATGCATGGTAAGACAAGTCAGGTGTGGTCGTTGGACAAGCCGGGTCATACACAGAGAGCTGAGCCAGAGCAGAGTTGATGAGCAAGCCGAGGGTCAAAAACAAGGAACAAGCCAGAAGGGTAGTCAAGGTTCACAGGTCAGGAGCAAGCTGGGTCGAAGTCAAACAGCAGGTACAGGAATGCAGGGAAGCAGAGAGATCATCCAGCAATGTGACAGTAGCCCACACAGATAGAAGTATAAATAATGTAAACATGTTGCATATAAAAATTAATTAATGGAATAATGTTTGACCTTCACTGGGGACCCCTTTGGGGCTTATCTATACATATTATTATTATACAGGAATTATATAGCGCCAACAGTTTGCGCAGCACTTTACAAAATAAAGGCAGACAGTACAGTTACATCACAATTTGGTACAAGAGGAATAAGAGGGCCCTGCTCGTTAGAGCTTACAATCTACATATAGATACATCCTCACTTATACTCTTATACATAATTTTTCAGATACCCTTCACTACATGGTTGGTCCCATTTTTGTTCACACTGGACAATCACGTCTACGCATTCACAACTCCTGGTGGTGCCTATGTGGGTTCTTGCCATGGGGTCATTGTTTTACATACTTTGCAAGCGCACACTTAATTTAGAGTCCCACACTTGCCCTTATTTAGTATTGACAGGGATGGAGGTAGTGACCCCCTTTGGGCACTACTTTATTTAAAGTCCCAAACCTCTACCTTTGTGACAGTAGCCATGGCAGGTTTAAATAGCCCTGGGAGGGCTCACGTTTGTTACATTGTGCGTGCCGGTGTGCCTCAAGTGCCAGTGCGTGCCTGGCACAGCCATGTTGGAAATTAGCAAGACTTGTAGTATTTTGCCTTCTTCCCTGACACCTAAATCAAGTTATCTTATTATTGTATAATAAGATTCAGTAGTCCTTACGCCAAAGTTTCTTGGGTTCAGTCCTAAATCCATGAGGAGGGACATGTTGTCAGCAAGGTCATCCAGGCTTCATTCCCAAGAGCATTAATAATCTTTCCACCATGTGTCTTGAGGTCATCAGAGCCAGGGGTCAGAATAAAGCAGGCAAAGTGAGGCTTGGCTTGGGGGGGACTCAAGATAAAACCCAATATAAAAAAGAACAACAACCAAAATCAATACATGTAAAATTATGTGTTTCAATTTTTAAAAAATATGTAGAGACACTGGGTAAGCAAACTTTGTTTTTCCTTTCCTGGTGTTAAAGCTAGCAGAAGAATCTTGCTGGGACAAAATGATCTCCTTGTTTCATGACTTGATGGAAACTATTTGCAAGCAAATGCTACATAATGTATGATACATAAAATATCAATAGTAGCAATTAATAATTACTTACATCTTTCTCTCAATTTTCAGTTAAGCTTAATTCAGCCTGAAAAAACTTTTAGGTTTGTAGAGTGGGGACAGGTTAAACTGATGACAATAGTGTCTTTTTTAAAAAGGCTATACACAGTGTGGGAGATTAGCTCCTGGGAAGCAGCTTTCTGGAGGAAAAATAGTCAGTGTGCAGGAAACTTTCCTTTCTCCTATCGTTCATTGACAGACGCAGCTCATCATGACGTGTGGGTTTATGCTCGTCCCACTAGGAGTTAACTAGGCAGGGAAAAGAAATAGCTGGCCCCTCCCATGGGGGCCGTCCTCTCTTCCTACATAAACCCCCTCATAGCATAGCTCTTCAGTTTCAATGCCTAGTTTGCAAGGAGTTGACCTGGCTTCCCTTCAGGGGAATTGCGGTCCTGTTTGTGACCATTTTTTATTTTAATTTCTTTTACTTTTTTGTCTTCTATCAATTGATCTGCTATCAAGAAGCCGGTCGGGGCATAGAGAGTCCTTGGGCTCTGTACTTTCCTCGACCTGGCCAACCGATGCGAGCCAGTCCCGACGTATGGGGACCCGCCGCATTGTGCCCGTTCCGTGAGGGCGACCGGGGGTGACCCCCCCTTGCGCCCACTCCCGGATGCGATTCGGGAAGGGCGATTTTCTGGCCCGCAGCATACCGCCTAAGAGGGGGCTGAAAGTCTGCGACTGGGTGGCTACCCGCGGCGTTTGTTGGAGTGGTGAGTGAGAGTTCCTGCGTTTCCCCCCTTTTTAGGGGCAGAAAGGGGGACCGACGGCCGCAAAACAAAAAAAAAAATGTTTTTTCTTGGTGGGACGCGTGGAGCTCCTGTTCACCCCCCGCACCCCCCCCCTGCCCTCCCCCGCACCGATCGTCTGGGCGTTCGTATCGATTTTTCACCGCCATGCGGCGATCGGCCGTCATTTTGCGGTGGACCGCCGCCATTTTGCCATAGCCGCAGACATTTTGGGCCTATGGGGCTTTCCCTCTAGCTCTCAGAGCGGCCATTTGCGGTACTGCACGTTCCCTGAAGGTGTGTTTTGGCCTCTAGTGTTTAACGGCGGCCATTTTGACTGCATGCTCTGCAAATACACGTGTCTGCAGCATCTCCCTTCTCTGTGGAACGGTGGTGATCTGACGGCGCAGCTCCTCTGACGATCCATCCAAAAACAGGCAGCGGAACAGCAAGTATAGCTGGGCTCCCTGTGGGTGCTGGTGGTGGTGGGTGCAGTCCTCCTGGGTTCCCTGGTGCACTGTGGGGTGTTGGTGTGCGGCAGTGTGGGGGAGCCTCATTCTCCTTAGTCTCCCTGTGTGTCACTAAGAGCCTTTTCTGGGAAGAAAGCAATGGCAGATTACTCTGCTGAACCTGCTGAGGAAGCGCAATCTGCGCAAGGAGCATTTTTGGACCAGCTGCAGGCGGTCTTTAGCGAATTTCTCCCCCGAGCGGAGGTCGCCCAACAGGTCCCCAAGAGGCGTCCCCCTCCTCATTATTTATCAGGGGAGGATTCTGAGCCGGAAGTGGCCTCAGGGGTCTCAGGGACCCCAGCGGACTTATCCGATGGGGAACTGGGTCCATCGGACAGCGAGGGGGATCAGGGGGTGGCGGCTGCGCGCGAAAAAGTGTTGGTGGCTACCATTATCGCTGGCATTCGCACTAAGCTACAGCTGGATCAGGATGGTGAATCGCCGTCTGCTGCGTATGTGTGTGGGTCCTCTAGGCCCCCTAGGCTTATCCCTACAATGACTTTTTTGATCATTTTCTTTATCGTGAATGGCAGCGTCCACAGCACTCTTCTTCACTGTCAAAATGGTTCGCTGCTCGCTATCCCTTTGAGGAAAGCTTTTTAAAAAAATGGGAATCACCTGTGGTGGACCCACCAATAGCACGCCTTAGTAAGGCGAGGACCATTCCTCTGGAAGGGACTCCTTTTAAGGATCCCGCTGATAGAAAAACAGAGGCGCTTTTAAAGTCACTGTTCCTGGTGGCAGGTTCCACTGTGCGACCAGCCTTGGCGTCCGCCATGGTGGCACAACATTTATATGAGCGTATGGAAGAGCTCCTGAAGGACCTGGAAGACGGTCGCCTGATGGATGTGCCGCAGAAGGCTGAGTTTTTACTCCAAGGGTTCAAGTACCTTTGTGATGCGGCCGTTGATTTACTGCCGATGTTGTCCAGAATAACGATATTTGCCGGCATACTTAGACGGATACTTTGGTTGCGTTCTTGGTCCGGTGACCACTCTTCCAAGAAAGGTCTGGCTGACCTCCCTTTTCAAGGTGGATGTCTATTTGGCCCGCGTTTGGATGAGATTATTAAGGACTTCACGGGAGGTAAGAGTACCTTCCTTCCAGAGCCCCGCAGGCGCGAGTCTCGCCGTAGACAAGGGCCCCCTCCTTCGGGACAGAAGAAGTTTTTTCGCGCCCCCGGCGCAACAGGCAAAGGGACCTGCTCCGGTAAGGTCGCTGCAGGGGCCGGAAGACGGCAGTGGCAGCGCAAAACCGAAAAGGTGGAGGACAAGTCCTCCTCAGCCTGATGGGTTGCCCCCATCTGGGTTTCGGGTGGGGGGACATCTTTTGGGGTTCGCAGACCGGTGGCTGGCTCACATTTCCGACCTCTGGGTCCGGGAAGTGGTGTCCACCGGGTACAGGATAGAGTTTATCTCTCTACCCCCAGACAAGTTCTTCCCATCAAATTTAGGGCTCGCTGGGAGGCCCTCCTTGGGGCTGTACAGGCGCTCTCAGACCAGGGGGTGATCGTACCAGTGCCCGCAGAAGAGAGGTTTCGAGGGTTCTACTCGAATCTTTTCGTGGTTCCCAAGAAGGGGGGGGTTCGGCCCGTACTGGACCTGAAGGCCCTGAACCGGTATGTCAGGGCGCGGAAATTCCGGATGGAATCTGTCCGCTCAGTCGTGGCTGCCCTTCATCAGGGGGAATTTTTGGCGTCCCTGGACATCAGGGATGCGTACCTCCATGTATCCATTCATCCACGCCATCAGCGCTTCCTGCGCTTTGTGGTGGGAGACCTCCATTTTCAATTTGTGGCACTCCCCTTCGGCCTGGCCTCAGCACCTTGAGTATTCACAAAATTGCTAGCCCCGGTGTTGGCGTTGCTACGACAGAGAGGGATTGCGGTAGTGGCATACCTGGATGATCTGCTCCTGCGGGCGGAGTCCGCCTCGGCTCTGGAGGAGAATGTGGGTATCACAATGACCTCACGGCTGGTTACTGAACCTACTGAAGTCATCTGTGTCTCCATCCCGTCGCCTGGAGTATCTGGGTCTAATTCTGGACACAGAGCAGTCGAAGGTTTTCCTCCCTCCGGCCAAGTTGTTGTGTCTGCAGTCAGCAGTGCGCACCCTTTTATCGCACCGTCAATCTTCATTACGGTTCTGTATGCGGGTGCTGGGACTCATGGTCTCGTAGTTCGAGGCGATACCTTTCGCCCAGAGTCACACTCGTCTCCTTCAGCGAGCGATTCTGGCTCGGTGGGACAGGTCCCCCCGGTCGTTGGACCTTCTGATCCGTCTGAGCTCCCAGACCAGGGCTTCTGACCTGGTGGCTTCGGGACTCGGCCTTAACTCAGGGGAAGACGTTCCTGCCTCTTCAGTGGGTGATCATCACCACGGATGCCAGCCTTTTGGGCTGGGGAGGGATCCTGGGGCATCTATCTGCCCAGGGTCGTTGGTCGGCACAGGAAGCCCGCCTCCCCATCAACGTTCTGGAGCTGAGGGCAATCAGATTGTGCCTTTTCCACTGGACAGTGAGATTGCAGGTTCGTCCGATTCGAATTCAATCGGACAATGCCACAGCAGTGGCGTATGTGAACCATCAGGGCGGCACAAGGAGTTCAGCAGCTGCAGCGGAGGCAGCTCTGATACTGCGTTGGGTGGAACTTCACGTTCCGGCAATCTCAGCCATTTACATTCCAGGGGTGGAGAACTGGCAGGCAGACTTTCTCAGTCGCCAGACGCTGGACCAGGGAGAGTGGTCCCTCCATCCGGAGGTGTTCAAGCAAATTTGCCACAGATGGGGGACGCCGGACGTGGATCTCATGGCGTCTCGGTTCAATCACAGGGTGGAGACCTTTGTGTCCAGAACGAAGGATCCCTTGGCAGTGGCCATGGACGCTCTGGTGGCCCCCTGGAGCCGTTATCATCTTCTGTATGCCTTCCCTCTGATAAGACTGCTTCCGCGATTGATACGCAGGATAATGGTGGAGGGGATACCAATTATCCTGGTGGCTCCAGATTGGCCTCGGCGCACTTGGTACGCCGACGTGGTGCAAATGGTGGCAGACGCCCCTTGGCGGCTACCGCTGCGAGACAATCTTCTGTCTCAGGGGCCCATCTTGCACCCTGCTTTACCCTCGCTGGCTTTGATGGCTTGGCTATTGAGTCCCAGGTCCTAAGGGACAGGGGAGTCGCTGACTCCGTAATCCCTACTTTGTTAAAAGCTCGCCAGTGTACTTCCCGCAAGATTTATCACCGCACCTGGAAGGCTTATATAGCTTGGTGAGAGGCGGAGGGTCATAACCCTCACTCTTATGTCGTGTGTAGGGTCCTGACTTTTTTGCAACAGGGCCTGAACAAAAAACTGGCTTTGAGTATTCTCAAGGGCCAGATATCGGCTCTGGTGATTCTCTTCCAGAGACCTTTAGCTTCGCACTCGTTAATTCGTACCTTTGTACAGGGTGTGCGACATGTGGCGCCTCGGGCGAGGACTCCAATGGCTCCGTGGGATCTGAATTTGGTGCTTTCTGTTCTTCAGAAACCACCTTATGAGAATATCAGGGAGATTTCCTTACAACTGCTGTCGCAGAAGGTGGCCTTTTTAGTTGCCATCACTTCCGCCAGACGGGTGTCGGAATTAGCAGCAGTATCGTGCAAGTCTCCCTACTTAGTCATGCATAAGGATAAGGCGGTCTTGCGACCCTCTCCTTCCTTCCTTCCGAAGGTGGTCTCTTCTTTTCACATTAATGAAGATATTGTTCTGCCTTCATTGTGCCCTCGCCCATCGCACCCAAAGGAGTTTGAGTTGCATGCTTTGGACGTGGTGAGTGCCTTACGAGTGTTCTTTTCGAAAAGCTGATGCCTTGTTTGTACTGCCAGAGGGCCCGCGCAAGGGATTGGCGGCCTTGTCGGCTAAGATTTCTCATTGGATTATAAAATCCGTGACCCATGCGTATATTCTGTTCGGGGCAAGGTTCCCCCTTTTCCAGTCACGGCTCATTCTACCCAGGCTGTTAGCACTTCCTGGGCTTTCAGACACCAGGCCTCAGTGTCACAGGTGTGCAAGGCGGCCACTTGGGCCTCGGTTCACACTTTCACTGAGTTTTATAAAGTTGATGTGTTTGCATCTTCGGATGCTGCTTTTGGCCGCAAAGTTTTGCAGGCTCCAGTGTAGGCGCGTCTGGCGCCTCCTTAGAGGTTCAGTTGGGTACTGTTGTTAGCGTTTACCCACCCCTCTTTTTGACACAGCTTGGGGACGTCCCCACACGTTATTATGAGCTGCGTCTGTCAGTGACCGATAGGAGAAAAAGGGATTTTATTAAAACTTACCGTAAAATCCTTTTCTCCGAGTTCACTGACAGACGCAGCTTCCACCCCTCGGTGCTCTGTTCTGGTACTGCTTGTGTATGAACTGAAGAGCTATGCTATGAGGGGGTTTATGTAGGAAGAGAGGACGGCCCCCATGGGAGGGCCCAGCTGTTTCTTTTCCCTGCCTAATTAACTCCTAGTGGGACGAGCATAAACCCACACGTTATGATGAGCTGCGTCTGTCAGTGAACTCAGAGAAAAGGATTTTACGGTAAGTTTTAATAAAATCCCTTTTTTAATCTGTCAGCTTGCCAGGTTTATTGAAAAATAAGGTTTGCAGGTAAAACAAAACAAAACATAAAAATAAGTCCTTGCTGCCCGGCGCTAAACTAGACAGTATTGTTTCCTCACTATACAGTGTGGGGCTGGCCCTCCGACACCTAGAAAACATCATCAAATATGCAAACCTTGTCTTTTATAGTCCCAACAGACACAGAGCTCCCTCAGATCCCTCTCTCAGGCCAGAGCTCAAGTGAGATCTCTTCCTGATTATTTAAGTCCACCTACTGGTGGACTCCAGTGGACCACAAACTCCAGACTGGAACCAGCCCTGCTGTCAGAGAACACAGTCTGAAGACCTGTGCAGAACGGCTGTTACTCTGCACATGCCTGTTTCTGAGTTTCCTGTTACCTGTGACCTGGCTTGACCTAGACCTTGTTTAATCTCTGCCTGCACCGATCCCTTCTTGCCTACAACCATTCTCCTGCCTGACCTTTGTGTACTTCTGCTACCCACCTGTTGCCAAACCTGCATGCACCTGACCACCCACCTGCCTGCTCCTTCTGTACCACACTATCCGCTTGTTACCAACCCGGCCTGCATCACCACTCTTCAGTCCTGCATCAGCCTCCTCTGGACCGCCACATACCGTCAGAGACCCAGTAAGGTAGGTAGTAAGAGAAGTTGTCCACTGCATAGCTAGACTTCCCCACCAGGTATATGACACCTATTATGGTGGCTGTTAAAATCTGGGCCGGACTCCGCTTAATTCAGTCCACATAAATGCATACGAGGCGACAGGTAGCATCTGTCTACCACTTCACCTCGCATATTGTCACATATTCTCCCCCTCTGCTGAAGCCCCTGCGGCTGAGCAACTGTCCCAACCATACAATGGACCCAGGAGAGGGCACCTGCATTGTTCTGGTGTCTTCTCGCCCGGTGTTCCACTGAAAACTTAAATGGCTGTAGGGCCAGGAACCACCTAGTCATCCGACTATTTTATTCCCTGTTTTCACACCTCCACTGCAGGGGGGCATGGTCAGTGATTAGCCTAAACGACCTACCTAAAAGGTAGTACTTCAGCGCCTCTAAGGCCCACTTGATAGCCGGGCACTCCTTCTCCACAATGGCATAATTCCTCTCATGCCTGTTAAGATTCCTGCTTAAGTAGACAACCGGCTGCTCCTCACCATCTCTGATCTGGGACAGAACAGCGCCTAGTCCCACCTCAGAGGCGTTCATCTGTACAACAAACTCCTTTGTGAAGTCCGGGGTCACGAGCATCGGTTGTACACAAAGGACCTGTTTCAACTTCTGGAATTCCTTCTCTGGCAGCAATATGCCTGGCATCGGTAGCACTGTATGTGCTCTACACCCAGTCCTCTCCAGGGTCTCCAAGACCTTCCTGGCTTCTTTGGCCAGTCAACAGGTCTAGAGCCCACAGTCTCTTTAACTGTAGCAGTCTTATCAAATTTACCCACGCCCCTGAACCCTGGAACAGTCCTACCGGGTGATCTTTCACCCCTAGATATATTGAAATGGGGTGTAGATCAGGGGTGTCAAACTGGCGGCCCTCCAGCTGTTGCGAAACTACAAGTCCCATCATGCCTCTGCCTGTGGGAGTCATGCTTGTAATTGTCAGCCTTGCAATGCCTCATGGGATTTGTAGTTCCGCAACAGCTGGAGGGCCGCCAGTTTGACACCTGTGGTGTAGATGGATGCAACAAGTCGTCAGCAGCAGTGTATCTCTCCACGAGGTCCACGAGTTGGTTGGCGGTTTTGGGGTCTGACCCATTTCCTCAAAGCAGCAGGAAGCACACTGAGATACCGATCCTTGACTACATGCTCCACGATCTGGAGGCCTGGCAGGGTTTTCGGCTGCAACCACGTCCTCATAAGATGGACCAGGTCAAACATTTGTGAGCGGGATGGCTTGTCTGTGCGGTAGGTCCATTGATGCACCTGTTGGGCCCGGACAGCCATGGTGACACCCAGGCGTGCAAGTACCTCCGCTTTTAAAGTCTCATAATGCTGGGACTTGTTGGGTTCCAGATCAAAATAGGTCTTTTGGGGCTCACCTGTCAAAAATGGGGCCAACAGCCCCGCCCACTGCTCCTGCGGCCACCCTTCGCGGTCGGTGACTCTCTCGAAAGTCGTGAGGTACACCTCAACATCATCCGCCGGTGTCATCTTCTGGAGATGGTAACTGTCGCATACCAACTTTGGTTCCACTGCCACGGGAGGTGCGGGCCCCTTCTTTAACTCCACCAGAGCCTCCATAAACTGGCGATTCATCTCTAGCTGAGCCACAACGACCTGCCGAGTTGCCACCTGTTGTGTTGTGATAGCCGGGTGACTCTCCTATCACTGTGCTGCAGCGGCTTGTGCAACCTGGAGGTTGGTCTCCCGCTGGGCTGCAGTCGCCTGTAGCATCTCCTCCATTTTGAGAAGATGCCCACTGAATGCAGCACGTGTGGGAGATTAGCTTGTGGGGATCAACTTTCCTTAAAATCTGGTGGCTTGCCAGGTTTATTGAAAAATAAGGTAAACATAAATATGAGTCCATGCCATCTGGCGCTAAACTAGAAAGTATAGTTTCCTCACTATACGGTGTGGGGCTGGCCTCCGACACCCACAAAACATCAGCAAATATGCAAACCTTGTCTTTTAAAGTCCCAACAGACACAGAGCTCCCTTGGATCCCTCTCTGAGGCTCAGGTGAGATCTATTCCTGATTATTTAGGCCCACCTGCTGGTGGACTCCAGTGGACCACAAACTCCTGACCGGAACCAGCCCTGCCATGGTTGCTGGTAAAATCCGGACTGGACTCCGCTTAATCCAGTCTACATACAGGGCTGGTGCAAGGATTTTTGACACCCTAGGCGAAACCTCATTTTACCGCCCCCCTTGGCTCCACCCCTGACCCCACCCCCTTTCCCTGCCCAGCCTGATCAGCGCCAATGAATTGCAGCCTGATCAGCACCAATTAAATGCAGCCTCACCAGCGTCAACCAATACAGCCTTACCCATGCCCATCATATACAGCTTCACCAGCACCAATCAATACAGCCTCACCTGTGCCCATCAAATACAGCTTCCCCTGTGCCCATCAAATACAGCTTCCCCTGTGCCCATCAAATACAGCCTCATGGGGGTGGGGGTGGGGGCGGAGGGGGGTATTTGGCAGATCAGTCACTATTTCTATATACATTTGCAAATGGCATGTGATAATACAATCTCATTATCTCAGTCAGACAGTGTGAGTTTTTACACGAATCAATGCACAGCAGCCAGTGACAGATCAACAGTGGCCAGGCGCCCCAGGCGGCAGTGCGCCCAAGGCGGCCGCCTACTCCGCCTAGTGGTAGAGCCAGCCCTGTCTACATAAACACATACGTGTCCATCTACCACTTCGCCTCGCATATTGTCACAACATGGATCATAGAACTGGGATGATTTCTCCGACGTAATGAGTAAATGTTTTGTAACTTAGTACATTAGCCAAAGAATTCCTGTGCTGGTACATTTTTTATCCAGTTAATAATGCACACAGTAATTATCTATATAAGAGGGTAAAAGCAAAAATAAAAAAACATACTTGTTCAAAACCTCATCACAAAAGCACAGCAGCCTTCTCTCCAGCAGGCAGATTCCTTGTGATGATTGAGAGTTGGTGCAGGAAGCCTTAGATCAACTTGGCAACTCAAAAAAGATCCATGCTAAACTGAAAATCTACACACTTACCTGATTTTTATACAGATCAATACACTAACCTACCTGACATTGGGGAAGGGGTGCGTGTCACATCCTCAGCTCTGAGGGGCTCATGTGGCACCTGTAGTCTTTAAGTTTTGGGGGAGTCACACCCCCAAAAATAAAGGACCACAAGTTCCATAATGAACTCCTCAGATCTGAGGATGTGACTTCCTTCAAAATTGAAGGACTACAAGTCCCAGCATAAAGCCCTGCAATCTAAGGGTGTAACCCCCTTAGATCTCAGGGCTTCATGCTGGGACCTGCATGAGAGAGAGAGAGAGAGAGAGAGAGAGAGACCCCCTAACCCTGCCTGCTGTGCCCCCCTGTCCCAGCTCCTGTCTGTGGGTAGGTGTGAGTGATAAACCTACCTCCTATCTGTCCTCTTCTAGTCTTCTTCTGGGCCCTCGGTCAGTCAGCCTGTCTTTCTTCTGGTCAGTGACAGCTAGGAGCGGACGCTGGAGAAGGAGTGGCTCCGGGGATGCTGTGCTGACTGCTGCTCAGGTCAGGATGGCGCCTTGCCGATGAGGTCCTCTACCCATTCCCTCCCGGGGTGTTGTAGCCAGCCTCATGCTGCTCTGCTGCCCATGGCCGCATACTGTTTTAAGACACCGTCGCTGTCAGCGGTGGTGCCGGATTTAGCACCCCGCCGCCAACGGACCAGCAGCAGCGGGACTGTCACTCTGGAGTCCGACAGTCCATGACAAGGGGGCGGCGGCTGAGTGGCTCAACTCAAACTTTGAGCCCAGGAACTCTAGGCATGGAGAAAGAGGAGGAAGTTAAATCCTCTTCCGCTTTCAAGCTGGGCAGTGAGGGAGTCACGGCCATGACTTCACTGGTTGCTAGACGGTTCTAGCAACCAGTGACCATGAGTAGGAGTCAGCTGGAGGCAGAGCCAGAGCTGGCACTACGGTGGCTCAGTCCATCCTGTCCCCTGCATTCCAGGCTGGTCAGGCTCTTTTAATTGGGACATGGGGGGCACAGTACAATGTTGGGGGGTCATGGCCCCATCTGGCCCCCCCTAATGATGCCTCTGATCTCATCCCTATATGTTGATTGCAAAGAATATACACTCCTTTTGTGTTTACTGAGCTATTGCTGATCATTGCAGTTGAATGCATTAAAGGACATGGAATTATACATATATTTTTAACATACTCAAATAGATAGCATTTACAAGTTGAAAACAATAGTTGTGATTGCTTGAATTTAAGTTTTATCACTTCTCCACCCATCTGGGGTTTCAGAATACCAGTTATGTATATTTTACCACTTTCCACCCACCATATAGCAGAATGAAGGCTGGAAAGTGATTGCATTATCCTGACTGGGCGTCATATGACGTCCTGCAGGATAAGGCACTAGCATGCCCACACGGGCGCACACAGCACAGTAATCAGTGGTGTGGTGGGTCAGTCTGACGTAGGCTCTTTACCATGTCATTAGCTATGTCCAGCTGATCGGCTGCTCTCCTGAAGGGGGGGTCTGCGCTGATAATCAGCGCATTGATTATCAGTTCAGATTCATCAAGGATGCCCACTAGAACCTACCAGGGATGCCCACTGCAGGCCACCAGGGATGCCCACTAGAGCCCACCAGGGATGCTAATCGGTGCCCATTAGGGATGACACTCCATTAATGATGCCTGTCAGTGCCTCCTAATCAGTGATGCCTATCAGTGCCATTTATTAGTGCTGCCCATCAGTGCCATCCATCAGTGCCGCCTATAAGTGTCCACCAGTGCCACCTATCAGTGCTCATCAGTGCTGCCTATGAGTGCCCATCAGTGCCACCTATCAGTGCCCATCAGTGCTGCATATCAGTGCCGCCTATCAGTGCCCATCAGTGCTGCATATAAGTACCTCATCATCAGTGCCAATCAGTGCCACCTCATCAGTGCCAATCAGTACTGCCTCATCAGTGCCTGTCGGTGCAGCCTCATGAATGC
>BLSH010192566.1:2342597-2360506 GCA_018402905.1 Glandirana rugosa | reverse complement strand
GCCCATCAGTGCTGCATATAAGTACCTCATCATCAGTGCCAATCAGTGCCACCTCATCAGTGCCAATCAGTACTGCCTCATCAGTGCCTGTCGGTGCAGCCTCATGAATGCTCATCTGTGAAGGAGAAAACGTACTTATTTACAATATTTTATAACAGAAACGAAGAAAAACTTTTCAGACTTTTTTTATTTTTAGCACAAAAAATAAAAACCCCAGTGGTGATCAAATGTCACCAAAAGAAAGCTCTATTTGGGGGGAAAAAAGATAATAAAAATTTTGTTTAACCACTTCACCCCCGGAAGGATTTCCCACTTTAGGACCAGAGCACTTTTTGCGATTCGGCACTGCGCCGCTTTAACTGACAATTGCGCGGTCGTGCGACGTTGCACCCAAACTAAATTTGTGTCCTTTTTTTCCCACAACTAGAGCTTTCTTTTGGTGGTATTTGATCATCGCTGCGTCATTTTGATCGCCACTATAAACAAAAGAAGAGCGACAATTTTTCAAAATCCAAATCCAAAAAAAATATAAAAAAAAAACGTTTTTTTCCATCGGTTTTGGCCGATTTATATTCTTCCTCATATTTTTGGTAAAAAAAAAACCAAAAAAAAAAAAAACCGCAATTTTGGTGTTTATTGATTGAGTTGTGCAAAAGTTGACGCGTTTACGGATGATGAGAATTCATTTTGTTTTTTCGGTTTTTTTTTACTAGTAATGGCGGTGATCTGCGATTTTTAACAGTACTGCGATATTGCAGCGGACATGTTGGACCATTTTGCCACTTCTTTGGGACCATTGGCATTTATACAGCGATCAGTGCTATAAAAATGCACTGATTACTGTGTAAATGCCATTGGCAGTGAAGGGGTTAACCTGCAGGGGGCGCTCTAAGGGTTAACTGTGTTCCCTGGGCGTGTTCTAACTGTATGTGGGCTGGGCTGGCCTGGCTGGGGAAAGGGAGTGATCACAGCTTCCATATACAGGAAGCCTGTGATCACAGCCCTTCCCCCTCTGTCAGAACAGAGATCCGTTTACATACATGGACCTCCGTTCTTTCACTGCAGGGGGGGCCATCGCGGGTAGCCGGCGGCGATTGAGTCCGCCCTACCCGCTCCCTAGCCCCCCCCCGAACACAGTGGGCGCGAGCACGCTCACAGTGCAGGTTATCACAGCCGCTGTCATATGATGGCGGTTTGCGATATCGAGCCACTTTGTCCCCGTCAGACGGCGGTCAGCAAGTGGTTAAATACAGTGTGCATGACCGCACAATTGTCATTCAAAATATGACAGTGCTGAAAGCTGAAAATTGCACTGGGCAGGAAGGGGGGGGGGGGAGAGTGCCCGGTACTGAAGCTTTAAACAGAAAATGTTCACACATTCCAAGGTTAATGCCACTCCATATTTGTCACCTTTTTTATGAGGGAATATTTTAGACACTAAAGCATGCTGCAGAGAAACTCTGTCTTACTGCACATTATTTTTGAGTTTATTTTTGGGTATGAATTAAATATAATATACTATATACAGTATCTCACAAAAGTAAGTACACCCCTCACATTTCTGTAAATATTTTATTCTATCTTTTCATGTGACAACACTGAAATAGTACAGTATAACATAGTATAACAGTGTAAATTTGCTGTCCCCTCAAAATAACTCAACACACAGCCATTAATGTCTAAACCGCTGGCAACAAAAGTGAGTACACCCCTAAGTGAAAATGTCCAAATTGGGCCCAATTAGTCATTTTCCCTCCCTGGTATCATATGACTCTTTAGCGTTACAAGGTCTCAGGTGTGAATGGGGAGCAGATGTGTTAAATTTGGTGTTATCGCTCTCACTCTTTCATGCTGGTCACTGGAAGTTCAGCATGGCACCTCATGGCAAAGAACTCTGAGGATCTGAAAAAAAGAATTGTTGCTCTACATAAAGATGGCCTAGGCTATAAGAAGATTGCAAAGACCCTGAAACTGAGCTGCAGCACGGTGGCCAAGACCATACAGCGGTATAACAGGACAGGTTCCACTCAGAACAGCGCCTCACCATGGTCGACCAAAGAAGCTGAGTGCACGTGCTCAGCATCATATCCAGAGGTTGTCTTTGGGAAATAGCTGTATGAGTGCTGCCAGCATTGCTGCAGAGGTTGAAGGGGTGGGGGGTCAGCCTGTCAGTGCTCAGACCATACGCCGCACACTGCATCAAATTGGTCTGCATGGCTGTCATCCCAGAAGAAAGCCTATGCTAAAGATGATGCACAAGAAAAACTGCAAATAGTTTGCTGAAGACAAGATTACTGGAACCATGTCCTGTGGTCTGATGAGACCAAGATAAACTTATTTGGTTCAGATGGTGTCCAGCGTGTGTGGCGGCAGCCAGGTGAGTAGTAAAAAGACAAGTGTGTCTTGCTTACAGTCAAGCATGGTGGTGGGAGTGTCATGGTCTGGGGCTGCATGAGTGCTGCCGGCCCTGGGGAGCTACAGTTCATTGAGGGAACCATGAATGCCAACATGTACTGTGACATACTGAAGCAGAGCATGATCCCCTCCCTTCGGAGACTGGGCCACAGGGCAGTATTCCAACATAACGACCCCAAACACACCTCCAAGACAACCACTGCTTTGCTAAAGAAGCCGAGGGTAAAGGTGATGGATTGGCCAATCATGTCTCCAGACCTAAACCCTATTGAGCATCTGTGGGGCGTCTTCAAATGGAAGCTGGATCTCTAAAGCCTTGTACGTACGATCGTCGCAGATCGTATGTTGCATAATATAACTTGCATACTGACTGCACTACACGTTCGTACGACCACAGAAAGAACGTTCAGGTGCATGCAATCAGCATCCGGCCATTCCTGACTTCTGAGCATGCGTGTTTTGCACAATACAACTTGTTGTACCAACTTCTCTGTACACACGATACAACGGTCGTATGAGAGCTTGTTGGTACGACCAAGTTTTCTAGTCTGCTCATACAACTCCCTTGTACGACCGTCGTATGTTCGACTGTTCAAATCACACATACGAACGATCGATATCGCATACAATGGTCGTTAGTATGACCTGTTGTATGCGATCGTCGTCCCGTGTGTACGAGACTTTACATCCATCATGATGTCGCCATGGAGGAGGGGAAGAGGACTCCAGTGGCATCCTGTGAAGCTCTGGTGAACTCCATGCCCAAGAGGGTTAAGGCAGTGCTGGAAAATAATGGTGGCCACACAAAATATTGACACTTTGGGCCCAATTTGGACATTTTCACTTAGGGGTGTACTCACTTTTGTTGCCAGCGGTTTAGACATTAATGGCTGTGTTTTGAGTTATTTTGAGGGGACAGCAAATTTACACTGTTATACAAGCTGTACACTCACTACTTTACATTGTAGCAAAGCGTCATTTCTTCAGTGTTGTCACATGAAAAGATAGAATAAAATATTTACACAAATGTGAGGGGTGTACTTACTTTTGTGAGATACTGTATATAAGACCCAGTTTTATATAGAGGAACTCATGGGTCTTGCAGCGTAGGTAAGCCAATTCAACAGCATTTTATTGAGAATGTTTCAACAGAGCTCAGTCTGACTTTCCCATGACACCAGACAGGAATGCCCCATTCACAACTTGCAATGTGACATATTAAAGCAATAAGAGATGTGCCAGGGGGACATAGTGACAAAGAGACACAAATGAAAGATAACAAATTAGCCAAAAAAGCACAAGACCAACCACCCCACATGTGGCATAAATGAACAAGTGTAAAGCCTCGTACACACGGGGCGACGATCGTACGTACGATCGTCTCAAATCGTACGTTGGCTGTTGTATCTTGCATACTGACTGCACTACACGATCGTACGACCACAGGAAGAACGTTCAGGTGCATGTAATTAGCATCGGGCCGTTCCTGACTTCTGAGCATGCGTGTTTTGCACAATACAACTTGTTGTACCACCTTCTCTGTACACACGATACAACGGTCGTATGAGCGCTTGTTGGTACGACCAAGTTTTCTAGTCTGCTCATACAACTCCCATTGTATGACTGTCGTATGTTGGCTGTTCTAGTCGCGCGTACGAACGATCGATATCGCATACAATGGTCGTTCGTACGACCTGTTGTATACAATCGTCGTCCCGTGTGTACGAAGCTTAAGACCTTGGATAACAGCCTAAAAAGATAGGGAAAAAAACACTGACAGTGAGCAAAGTAAGGAATACATACTGTACAATGCATGGAATGAGAATCAGTACTCCGCAGCCAGATAGAGAAACCTATGGATTCAATCACACAAGCTTTTGCAGATGAGGAATAGTGGTGAGAACTAGGGATGCCACCTCATCCCTTTAATCCAGGACACTTAAGCCTCATACACACGGGACGACGATCGTACGTACGTAGGGTTGCCACATCATCCCTTTAATCCAGGACACATACTAATTACACAGGGTCTGTGGCTGATTAAGGTGGTAATTAACCGCTTGCCGACCTCTGGTCGGCAATTGGCGGCGACAGTGTGGCTCGATAGCGCAAAACGCCGCCATACGACGTCGACCACGAGATCGAGCCCAGTGAGCGTGCGCCCGCGCGCTCACTGTGTTCAATGAGGGCCAGGGAGCGGGTGCGGCAGAGTCGATCTCCGTCGGCCACCCGCGATGCCCCCCCCCCCCGGAGTGAAAGAATGGAGGTCGGTGTAAGTAAACACGGACCTCCGTTCTGTGAGAGGGGGAAGGGCTGTGATCACTTCCCTTCCCCTGCTAGGGCAGCCCACACACAGTTAGAACACGCCCAGGGAACACAGTTAACCCTTAGAGCGCCCCTGCAGGTTAACCCCTTCACTGCCAATGGCATTTACACAGTAATCAGTGCATTTTTATAGCACTGATCGCTGTATAAATGCCAATGGTCCCAAAAAAGTGTCAAAATGGTCCGACATGTCCGCTGAAATATCGCAGTACCGCTAAAAATCGCAGATCGCCGCCATTACTAGTAAAACATAAAAAATAAATAAAAACCCCAAAAATGAATTCTCATCATCCGTAAACGCGACCACTTTTGCGCAAACCAATCAATAAACGCAGATTGCGATTTTTTTTTTATCACAAATATGAGGAAGAATATAAATCGGCCAAAAACGGTGAAAAAAAAATGTTTTTTTATATATTTTTTTTTTTTGGATTTGTATTTTAGCAAAAAGTAAGAAATTTGGGTTTTTTTGCAAAATTGTCGCTCTTCTTTTGTTTATAGCGGCGATCAAAAATGAGGCAGCGGTGATCAAATACCACCAAAAGAAAGCTCTATTTGTGGGAAAAAAAGGACACAAATTTCATTTGGGTACAACGTCGCACGACTGCGCAATTGTCAGTTAAAGCGACGCAGCGCCGAATTGCAAAAAGGGCTCTGGTCCTAAAGTGTGAAATCCTTCCGGGGCTGAAGTGGTTAAACTCACTCAATGCCTTATCTGTATTAAATTAGCCTCAGAACAACCTGTGTAATTCACATGTGTTGCCACCTCATCCCTTTAAACCCGAACACATATGAATTACACAGGTTCTTAGGCTGATTCAATGCAGATAAGGCACCAATTACCACCTTAATCAGCCACAGAACCTGTGTAATTAATATGTGTATGGATTTAAAGGGGTGAGGTGGCAACCCTATAAACGTACGATCGTCGCAAATCGCATGTTGCATAATGTAACTTGCATACTGACTGCACTACACGATCGTACGACCACAGAAAGAACGTTCAGGTGCATGTAATTAGCATCCGGCCGGTTTGCACAATACAACTTGTTGTACCAACTGCTCTGTACACACGATACAACGGTCGTATGACCGCTTGTTGGTACGACCACGTTTTCTAGTCTGCTCATACAACTCCCCTTGTACGACCGTCGTATGTTCGACTGTTCTAATCGTGCATACGAGCGATCGATATCGCATACAACGGTCGTTAGTACGACCTGTTGTATACGATCGTCGTCCCATGTGTACGAGGCTTAACACTACTCGAGAGACAGCACACCATCCATAGAAAGGAGTGGGTGTGTAAACCAAGTTGGCAGCAAATCCTAGTTTTTGGGTTGGCAATAAATCAGAACAGAAGGGTGTGACATGCAAATATGTGGTTTATCAAGTTTTGGAAAACAAACTGCATACTTATCTTTGTTCTAAACAGTTACTAAACGGAAGAATATCTAAGCTATGTCCAGGAAATAAAAATGTTTATGTTAGTGTTATAATTTGTTGAAAGTCATTCTTGTACAGTAACTTTTGGTTCCATGGGAGCCTCTGTTTGCCAGCACTGCACTGCATCTATAAAGTCATTTTCTTATGTGTTACTTGTTGTATTTGTGACCATTAAATATTAAATAACAATGTGTTAGCCATGCTTTTTTTTTTTTTCCTTGTGTAGCCCTCTCTTGGGGGGTGATTATGAGAAATGGCCCTCCCCAAAAACAGAATATTGTGCTAAACCTGTAGATACAGTAAGGGGGAAAAAGTATTTGCCCCCCCTGCTGATTTTGTAGGTTTTCCCACTGACAAAGAAATGATCATAATTTTAATGGTCGGTATATTTTAAAGCGGTTGTACCCCCTAATTTGTGATTTTTCTACCTACAGGTAACCCTATAATAAGGCCTATAATAAGGGTTACCTGTAGGTAAAATTAATATCTCCTAAACCTGTACAGTTTAGGAGATATTCACCTTGCATGCAGCCGCTGACTTGCATGCGTAGTGAAGTCCCGGTGTATAGCGCCGCACCTTGCCGGAAACCTTGCCGGAAAGAAGAGCTCCCATGCGCATTTGCGGGAGTGACGTCTCGCAGATTTGGACGCTCACAGCGCCGGAGCTGCGAACCCAGAAGGATCCCCCGAGGGAAAATGTCAGCTCCCTCTGCGGGGACCGGGTGGACCTGTCGAAGCTTCATTCTGAGGTAAGTATTTGATAATGAGCTGGTATGCCATGCATACTAGCTCATTATGCCTTTGCCTTACAGGTTTTTTTTTTAGTTAGCATGCAACCGCTTTAACAGTGAGAGACAGAATAACAACAAAAATATCCAGAAAACCGCATTTCAAAAAAAGTTATAAATTGATTTAAATTTTAATGAGTGAAATAAGTATTTGACCCCTTCACAAAACATGACTTATTACTTGGTGGCAAAACCCTTGTTGGCAATCACAGAGGTCAGGCATTTCTTGTAGTTGGCCACCAGGTTTACAGACATCTCAGGAGGGATTTTGTCCCACTCCTCTTTGCAGATCTCCAAGTCATTAAGATTTTGAGGCTGACATTTGGAAACTCTGAACCTTCAGCTCCCTCCATACATTTTCTATGGGATTAAGGTTTAAAGGCTGGCTAGGCCCCTTCAGGACCTTAATATGCTTCTTCGTGAGCCACTTCTTTGTTGCCTTAGCATTGTGTTTTGGGTCATTGTCATGCTGGAATACCCTCCCACGACCCATTTTCAACAACCCTGGCTAAGGGAAGGAGGTTCTCACCCAAGATTTGATGGTACATGGCCCCGTCCATCGTCCCTTTGGTGCGGTGAAGTTGTCCCCTTAGCAGAAAAACATCCCAAAGCACAATGCTTCCACCTCCATGTGTGACGGTGGGGATGGTGTTCTTGAGGTCATAGGCAGCATTCCTCCTCCCCCAAACATGGCGAGTTGAGTTGATGCCAAAGAGCTTGATTTTGGTCTCATCTGACCACAACACTTTCTCTTCTGAATCATTCAGGTGTTCATTAACAAGCTTCAGAAGGGCTGTACCATGTGCTTTCTTGAGCAGGGGAACCTTGCAGGTGCTACAGGATTGTATTCCTTCATGGCGTAGTGTTATTAGTTGTTTTCTTGGTGATTATGATCCCAGCTGCCTTGAGATCATTGACAAGATTCTCCTGTGTAGTTCTCGGCTGATTCCTCACCGTTCTCCTGATCATTGACACTCCATGAGGTGAAATCTTGCATGGAGCCCCAGAATGAGGGAGAATGACAGTTATTTTGTGTTTCTTCCATTTGTGAATAATCGCACCAACTGTTGTCACCTTCTCACCAAGCTGCTTGGCGATGGTCTTGTAGCCCATTCCAGCCTTGTGGAGGTCTACAATCTTCTCCCTGATATCCTTGAACAGCTCTTTGGTCTTGGACGACAGATTGGAATCTGATTGATGGCTTCTGTGGACAGGTGTCTTCTGCACAGGTAACAAGCTGAGATTAGGAGCACTCCCTTTAAGAGCATTCTCCTAATCTCAGCTCGTTACCCATATAGAAGACACCTGGGAGCCAGAAATCTTGCTAATTGACAGGGGATCAAATACTTATTTCACTCATTAAAATGCAAATCAATGTATAACTATTTTTGAAATGTGTTTTTCTGGATATTTTTGTTATTCTGTCTCTCACTGTTATAATAAACCGACCATTAAATTTACAGATAGATAATTTCTTTGTCAGTGGGCAAACATACAAAATCAGTAGGGAGTCAAATACTTTTTCCCTCACTGTAAAATTAACCACAAGTATATAGATGCCCACCAATATGGAAATAATAGAAACGTTATTAAGAAAAGATTCATGCAAGCAGGTATTATCAGAAAAAGGCGTCCTGGGGAATTGCACATTTATAACCAGGTGTATATATAGTTAATAATAGGAATAACTTCAGTTGAGTATTGCAACAAAGTCCAGTTGCAGTGGGCCCTGAGGAATGATGATCACAATGCAGGGTGCGTCTTGGTGTTGAAGACCTGTGGAGATGAGGACACCCTCCAGCCAATGTCCAACCAGCCTGTAATGAAACTTTTCTCTAACAGAATCTGTGACTAACTGGAACTCAACAGCCTATCTACCCTGCGCTTAATCCCTAGTATCATCTCCAGGGGTAGGCAACCAGTAGCCCTCCAGATGTTGTGGAACTACATTTCCTATTAGGCATTGCAAGGCTGGCAGTTACAATTACTTCCAGAGGCATGATGGGACTTGAAGTTCTGCAACAGCTGGAGGGCCCCAGGTTGCCTACCCCTGAATCTGTTTTGCAAACGGACCTTTAACTTTCAGACGTGACTGTCAAATCTAGCCTATGCTGGTTATCGAGCCCTGGGCTAAAACTAGCTATAGAATCCCAGAAGCGACAAGATTAACTAAAATAAAAAGAGCTGTATATAAACAAAAAGGTTGCAATAAAAAGTTTCACCTACTAATATACTGAAGGGCGACGACTACATACATACAATAGTACTGACCTAGTTATGTGACACTGTGTATGTGAGATAATAGCAATAAGATATAGATGCTTCTGTCACCAGTCTTTAAATATATATATATATATAATATTATTATTACTATACAGGATTTATATAGTGCCAACAGTTTACGCAGCGCTTTACAACTTGAGGGTAGACAGTACAAATACAATACACTTTAACCACTTCCCAACCGCGTGCCGTGTTTTCACGGCAGGAATCGGGTTGCTGTGCGCGAATCGCCATAAAAAGATGGCGATCTGCGAACGGCCGCTAGGGGGCGCGCGCCCGCCACACTCCTAAGGAGTGTGCCCGCAGCTCGGTCGGACCCGATGTCCGCGAGCCACGATGAGCGGCCACAGGCAAAGAATGGGGTACTGCTGATGTAAACACGGCGGTTCCCCATTCTGAGAGTGCAGGCATGGGTGATCTACTGATCCCTGTCACTGGGATCAGTTAGATCTCTCATGCCCATGGTAGCCCAACCCTCCCACAGTAAGAACACCCAGGGAACACAGTTAACCCCTAGATCTCCCCCTGCAGGTTAACCCCATTCACTGCCAATGACATTTATACAGTAATCAGTGGACATTTAAATTTCTGATCGCTGAATAAATGTCATTGGTCCCAAAAAAATGTCAAAAATGTCCGACATGTCCGCTGCAATATCGCAGTATCGCTAAAAATCGCAGATCGCCGCCATTACTAGTAAAAAAATAAAAAAAATAAATAAAAACCCCAGAAATGAATTCTCATCATCCGTAAACGCGGCCGCTTTTGCGCAAACCAATCAATAAACGCCAATTGTAATTTTTTTTATCACAAATATGAGGAAGAATATAAATCGGCCAAAACCGGTGAAAAAAATGTTTTCTTTATATTTTTTTTTTGGATTTGAATTTTAGCAAAAAGTAAGAAATTTGGGGTTTTTTTGCAAAATGGTCGCTTTTCTTTTGTTTATAGCGGCGATCAGAAATAACGCAGAGGCGATCAAATACCACCAAAAGAAAGCTCTATTTGTGGGAAAAAAAGGAGGCAATTTTTGTTTGGGTACAACGTCGCACGACCACACAATTGTCAGTTAAAGCGACGTAGTGCCGAATCGCAAAAAGTGCTCTTGTCCTAAAGCTGGAAAACCTTCCGGTTGGTAAGTGGTTAATACAGTAGGAATCAGAGGGCCCTGCTCGTTAGAGCTTACAATCTAAGAAGGAAGGTCAAGAGATACGAGAGGTAATAACTGTGAGGGATGTGCTGATGGAGAAGATAAATGTAGAGTTGTTAGGTGGGAGCCAGATAGGCTTCTCTGAAGAGATGAGTTTTCAGAGATCGTCTGAAGGTAGACAAAGTAGTAGAAAGTTGGACAGATTGGAGTAGAGCATTCCAGAGCATCTGGAGAAGTCCTGGAGGTGAGCATGGGATGAGGTGACAAGGGAGCTAGAGAGCAGGAGGTCTTGAGAGGAGATCGTTTTGGTTGGTATTTTGAGACCAGGTTAGTCATATAGATGGGGGCCAGGTTGTGAATTGCTTTATAAGTTATTGTTAATATCTTGAATTTATTTGTTGGTTTAGTGGCAGCCAATTGAGGGATTGACATAGACGCTTAGCATTTTTTTAGGTGGATGAGCCTGGCAGCAGCGTTCATGATGGACTGAAGTGGGGATAGGCTATTTAGAGGTCAGCCAGTGAGGAGGGAGTTGCAGTAGTCGAGGCGAGAGATAACCAGGGAGTGGATTAGAAGCTCTGTGGTGACATTGGTTAGGAAGAGGCATATCTTGGCGATGTTGCGGAGGTTGAAGTGGCAAATTTTGGATAGCAATTGGATGAATTCGGAGTCCAGGATTACACCTAGGACCTTGGCATGGGGGACGGTTTGATAGTCGAGCCGTTATTTTTGACAGAGAAATCTGGGGAAGTGGCACGTGGGCGAGGAAATATCATAAGCTTGGTTTTGGATAGGTTGAGTTTGAGGAAGTGATGTGACATCCAGGCTGAAATGTCTGTTAGTAAGTTGGTGATGCGTGAGGAGACAGATGGAGAGATCTGGGGGAGGAGAGGTAGATTGTGTGCCATCAGTAAAGACATGATATTGAGGCATTCAACTGACCCAGGGAGGAGGAATAGATTGAGAAAAGGAGAGGTCCAAGAACAGAATCTTGGGGGACACCGACAGAGAAAGGAAGAGAAGTAGAGCTGTAAGTGACACTGAATGGGTGGTGGGATAGGTAGGATGAAAACCAGAAAAGAGTGCAGTCATGGAGGCCAAAGGGAAGGAGGAGGGGGTGGTCCACTGCATGGAGCTTTTTCTTCTCACCAGGCTTGTAGATATCTTATGGCAGAGATCATACACATTTGATTGGTGTATATCATGTCTATGTTGACTATGCAGTAATTAGGCCTCCAAGATATTTTCCATATGGGTGTGATGGATATGAACCCAAAACAAATAGGTTTTCTTTTTCATTTAAGAACTTTAGGAAAACTCAACAGGTCATACTGAAACATTACACTGTAGACGGTAAAGTAAGGCTGTCCATACACTATACCATCTGATTATTCAATCTCCTGTAGATCTACCATCAACTATGTAGCACAAGGGTCTGCCTGAGTTGATACTTGGATTGTTTAAGTTTGTCATTAGATTACATATTACATAGTTCTGGTAAATACTAATGAGATGTATGGTCAGATTAAAGTAAACTCTTCACATAGTTCAGACTTTTGCCTTTCCTTCTTATAGTCTAAAAATGTATGTTGAGGGATATGTTAGCAATGGATGGAAATGTATGTTGCTCTATGTACTTTATACTGCATAGGTTAATATTAAATTGAATATAGAGACATTTTTAAATATTTGTGTAAGTAGGAACGAGTTCCAACCCATATCAGTTAGTGGGCGGGGCCTATGCCCAAGGTACCCAATCAAGAAGGGACTACACACCGTCCTTTGTTGTAGTAATTGTCTTGTCTGTAGGTTAGTGGTAGTGAATAATGACAGGTAATTTAGGCACTGATGAAAGAAACTGGTGAGCAGCGTTCTATGGACTGGATCCAAACAATGATGTCTAGGCAGTGAGTTGAGACCATAAAAAACAATGGTTTATTGTGCCAATAGCAAAGTCATGCTAAATAAAAATGACAGAGTCATAAGGAACAATAAGAATGATAACTAAAATAAAAAATGGATGGATGACCATTTTGATGATTGGGTGAAGACTCGGTGGAGGTAATGCAGATGGTGGCTGCTGGCTGGGGGCCAGGCCATGGCTGTATGCAGACAGTGATGGTGCCGCGGGTATCAGGGAAGCATCGGGCAGACCCAGGCCTGGCTGAGGGACCGAGATATCCGATGGATGGAGCCTATCTTCTGTAAAGGGGAGCCAAGAGGGATGCAGACCAGAAGCCGGGCTGGCCGAGCTGAGCCGGGGCTGTCAGGCACGCCTAGATGACATCATCACTGAGCCGGTGTTCTATCAAAATAGCCAATTCATTGAGCTCTCCAATCACGTCACTTCCAGTTACTGTAAATCGGAATGTACACGGTTGCCAATGGGGTGTCAAAACAGCAAGTCATCGAAATCCCCAATTACTGGTGGTTTCCAGTAACCGAAAGTGACCTGATTGGAGATATCAATGAATTGGCTATTTTGCAAGAACACCGGAGGTGCAGGGTGGAAAGGGAATCCCGTGAGCCATTGTGGAATGCAGGCTATCTGTTGCCGTGATGATGCACTTCAAGCGCATGCGCTTTGTCAAAGTTCCATGTGCGTGAAACACATTGACACTGCAATGGATAGCCTGCGTTCCATGCTGGCTCACGGGCTTGCCTTTCCTTCCTGCACCTCTGGCTCTGTGCTGATGTCATCCAGGCACTCCTGACAGCTCCGCCTGAGCTTGGCTAGCCCAGCTTCTGGTCTGCATCCCCGTTGGTTCCCTTCTATACCAGCCAGGCTCCATACAGTGGATATCTTGGTCCCTCAGCCCAGCCTGGGTTGGCCCCACTCTTCCCTGCTACCTGCGGCACCATCACCATCTGCATATAGCCGTGGTCCGGCCCCCAGCCAGCAGCCATCAGGTGCATCACCTCCACCGGGTCTCCATCTGTCCCAGCATGGTTCCTGGTGCCCTTCCATGCTCTGCCAACAAGCATTCTGGAGAGTGTTAACCTCTTCATGCCTGTGGACATACAGTGGTATTGTTGGTTTTTAAATTCTCATTCTCATTGTTCCTTATGACTGTCATTTTTATTTATTATGACTTTGCTATTGGCCCAATAAACCATTGTTTTTTATGGTCTAAACTCACTGCCTAGACATCATTGTTTGGCTCCAGTTCAGAGAGTGCTGCTCACCAGTTTCTTTCAACAATGCCACATTTTCCCAATGGTTTGGCAGCTGCATTGGTTTCTGGTCCATAATAGACATTACCTGGACTGGCACTCTACACCATAGGACTAAAGGTTCTTGTAGCGCTAAAAAGACCTACAGTATCTCACAAAGTGAGTACACCCCTCACATTTTTGTAAATATTTTATTCTATCTTTTCATGTGACAACACTGAAGAAATGACACTTTGCTACAATGTAAAGTAGTGAGTGTACAGCTTGTATAACAGTGTAAATTTGCTGTCCCCTCAAAATAACTCAACACACAGCCATTAACCACTTCCCGACCGCCGTATGCAAAATGACTGCCGGGAAGTGGCTTAGTTATCCTGACTGGACGTCATATGACGTCCTCAGGATAACAAGCCCCCGCGCACCCGGGGGGGCGCGCATCGCGGCGATCGGTGGTGTGGGGGGTCAGTCTGACGCCCCGCAATGCCCATCTCGGTAAAGTGCTTTGATCCGAAGCACTTTACCATGTGACCAGCCGTGACCAATCACGGCTGTTCACAGTGTAATACAGGAAAGCCGTTTATCGGTCTGCAGACCTGATGAGGGGAGAGCCGATCGGCTGCATCCCTGACAGGGAGGGTTTGTGCTGATGATTTATCAGCACAGCCCTCCCTCGGATCGCCACCCTAGACCACCAGGGAGCCTGCCCAGGGATGTGCCCACCCAGGACCACCAGGGAGCCAACCAGGGACCACCAGGGAGCCGATCTGGACCACCAGGGAGACCCCCCTAGACCACCAGGTAAGTGACATACTGCTCAGGTCCACCTTCACTCAGTGCCATCTTCAGATGCCACCCTAGACCACCAGGGAATGAGCCCCTATTAATGTATATGCCCACCAGTGCCCCTATCAGTGCCCACCAGTGCCCCTATCAATGCATACCAGTGCCACACATCAGTGCCCACCATTGCCACCTACCAGTGCCCACCTATCAGTGCCCATCATTGCCACTTATCAGTGCCCAGTGCCGCCTATGAGTGCCAATCAGTGCTGTCTATTAGTGCCCATCAGTGCCGCTTAGCAGTGTCCGTCAGCGCTGCATATCAGTGCCCATCAGTGCTGTATATCAGTGCCACCTCTCAGTACCCGACAGTGCTGCTTATCAGTGCCGCCTAACAGTGCTCATCATCGCTGCATATAAGTGCCTCATCATCAGTGCCACCTCATCAGTGCCGCCTCATCAGTGCCAATCAGTACTGCCACATCAGTGCACGTCAGTGTAGCCTCATCAGTGCCCACCAGTGATGGAGAAAATTTACTTATTTACAAAGTTTTGTGACAAAAATAGAGAATTTTTTTTTTTCAAAATTTTCGGTCTTTTTTTATTTGTAGCGCAAAAAATAAAAACCGCAGGGGTGATCAAATACCACCAAAAGAAAGCTCTACTTGTGGGAACAAAATGATAAAAACTTTGTTTGGGTACAGCGTCGCACGACCGCGCAATTGTCATTCAAAGCGCAACAGCACAGAAAGATAAAAATTGCTCTGGTAGTAAAGTGTTCTAAGTGCATAGTATTGAAGTGGTTAATGTCTAAACCAACAAAAGTGAGTACACCCCTAAGTGAAAATGTCCAAATTTGGCCCAATTAGCCATTTTCCCTCCCTGGTGTCATGTGACTCATTAGTGTTACAAGATCTCAGGTGTGAATGGGCAGCAGGTGTGTTAAATTTGGTGTTATCGCTCTCACTCTCTCATACTGGTCACTGGAAGTTCAACATGGCACCTCATGGCAAAGAACTCTCGGAGGATCTGAAAAAAAGAATTGTTGCTCTACATAAAGATGGCCTAGGCTATAAGAAGATTGCCAAGACCCTGAAACTGAGCTGCAGCACAGTGGCCAAGACCATACAGCGGTATAACAGGAAAGGTTCCACTCAGAACAGCGCCTCACCATGGTCGACCAAAGAAGTTGAGTGCTGTGCTCAGCGTTATATCCAGAGGTTGTCTTTGGGAAATAGATGTATGAGTGCTGCCAGCATTGCTGCAGAGGTTGAAGGGGTGGGGGGTCAGTCTGTCAGTGCTCAGACCACACGCCGCACACTGCATCAAATTGGTCTACATGGCTGTCACCACAGAAGGAAGCCTCTTCTAAAGATGATGCCCAAGAAAGCCGGCAAACAGTTTGCTGAAGACAAGCAGACTAAGTACATGGATTACTGGAACCATGTCCTGTGGTCTGATGAGACCAAGATAAACTCATTTGGTTCATATGGTGTCAAGCGTGAGTGGCAGCAACCAGGTGAGGAGTACAAGGACAAGTGTGTCTTGCCTACAGTCAAGTATGGTGGTGGGAGTGTCATGGTCTGGGGCTGTATGAGTGCTGCTGGCACTGGGGAGCTCCAGTTCATTGAGGGAACAATGAATGCCAACATGTACTGTGACATACTGAAGCAGAGCATGATCCCCTCCCTTCAGAGACTGGGCCACAGGGCAGAATTCCAACATGATAAAGACCCCAAACACACCTCCAAGATTACCACTGTCTTGCTGAAGAAGCTGAGGGTAAAGGTGATGGACTGACCAAGCATCTCCAGACCTAAACCCTATTGAGCGTCTCTAACATCCACCAGCTCTGTGATGTCGTCATGGAGGAGGGGAAGAGGACTCCAGGGGCAACCTGTGAAGCTCTGGTGAACTCCATGCCCAAGAGTGTTAAGGCAGTGCTGGAAAATAATGGTAGCCGCCCAAAATATTGAAAATTTGGGTCCAATTTGGACATTTTCACTTAGGGGTGTACTCACTTGTTGCCAGCGGTTTAGACATTAATGGCTGTGTGTTGAGTTATTTTGAGGGGACAGCAAATTTACACTGTTATACAAGCTGTACACTCACTACTTTACATTGTAGCAAAATGTGATTTCTTCAGTGTTGTCACATGAAAAGATAGAATAAAATATTTACAAAAATGTGAGGGGTGTAATCACTTTTGTGAGATACTGTATGGATTTTTTCTTGCATTTAGGCACTGATATAAGGCAATATGACAGTTGCTGTACACAGTGTTACCGGGCTCAGGCCTGTATTACCGGAGTATTCCACTGGAGGAATGTTGGTTTTGCAGTGTACCGGGGTGGCATTGTAATACTAAACAAAAAAGTTGTGTTGAGATCAGAACCCAGCCAAAATTACAATTAAATGAGGAGTTCTGCCCAGAAGTAAAGGGAGGATGTATTCACATAAATCTAATATAGCAAAAAGAGAAAAACAAAAAAGAGCCATGTAAACACCCAGTAGCTAGCTCCTAATAGTTTCTTAGACAGATACAAAATTGTAAACAGCAACTGAAGCTCCCGTGTACCTCCCTATTAAAACAAGTCCCCAATCCCCACCAACCCACTGTACATAAATATCCCCATACCCAATTCACTCAAATGTTCCCTAAAAAGCAAAGTGGTGCTGGGACAGACAACCCTAAAGAGATCCCCTTAGATGGACCCTGTATAGAGCCCCTGCATGTTCAGGGGACAAAAACCCTCTATGGGACACACTGCTGGACAGTGGCGACTGGTGGGTTCTTCTTTTGTGGGGGCGGCATGGCACTCACTACACTCCCCCCCCCCCCCCGTGGCTGGTTCTGCACTTACCCACTCGTGCGGCAGGCTGTGGTGTCCTCTCTTCCTCTCCCGGGGTGTGGGCAGCGGCTCCTGCCCTTGCTACCTCTGCTGTGTGTCTCCTCTTCTGCCTAATTGCTGGGCATCCAATAGGATCGCCTATCACTTTGACCAATCGGGAAAGCGGTCTCAAGACCTGCCTCCTGAACTAGTAAAAAAGTGAACATAGGTGAACTGGGCCTTTAAGGCCCCTTGCACATGGGGCAGATCCATTCAAGTGCAATCCACCTGCTCAGCGGGGGATCTCCCCACTGAGCAGGCGGATGACGGGTCATGTCTGCTCCGTTATGCAGAGCAGACAAGGACGGAGCCTGCTCTACTCTATGAGGCAGAGGCGGACGAGTCACCCCTCTAGGGGGCGACTCGTCCACCTAACGTGAACTTACCTAGACGGGGTACACGTTCCCCGGAATTTCCGGGTCAAGTGGATACAAGTGAAAAAATGATCAAGTCCTCCGTCCAGAACTCTGGCGAAAGGGCTAACCAGTTTCACTATCCGCTAGGATAACCTACGGGTCGTTAATCCGTCTTCTCCTCTGTGTGTCGTCTCCATCGTTCCCGTCCTCGGCGACGGGTGTGGGGCCCTCTCCTTCTCTCCTGTGGTGTCGGACGGCGTGCTCACCCATTCACGTCTTGGTCGGTGCCCCCCCCCCCCCC
>BLSH010192566.1:2323753-2334269 GCA_018402905.1 Glandirana rugosa | reverse complement strand
CCCCCCCCCCCCCCCCCCCCCCCGTGGGTGGTTAGGCACTTACCCTTGGCAGGCTGTGGTGTCCTCTCTTCCTCTCCTGGGGTGTGGGCAGCGGCTCCTGCCCTGGCTTCCTCTGCTGTGTGTCTCCTCTTCTGCCTAATTGCTGGGCATCCAATAGGATCGCCTATCACTTTGACCAATCGGGAAAGAGGTCTCAAGACCTGCCTCCTGAACTTTACTGTGAACGTAGCGAAAATGAATTTGCTATCGTCACACAACTGGGTGGAATCATTCACAGTCTGCCCAGGAAGTAAGGTAGAAGTCATGGATATATCTGGGAAACATCCATGAAGATAGTGAAGTAAGTGTATGTAGAATGAATGGAAAGCTTTGATATTTTTGCATAAGAAGTACATTAATGCTATAATGGTACATAGGGGAGCTAGAATTTAGAAAAAAAGTGAACATAGGTGAACTTAGCCTTTAAGGCCCCTTGCACATGGGGCAGATCCATTCAAGCACAATCCACCTGCTCAGCGGGGGATCTCCCCACTGAGCAGGCGGATGACGGGTCATGTCTGCTCCGTTATGCAGAGCAGACAAGGACGGAGCCTGCTCTACTCTATGAGGCAGTCGGATCGAAATGGATTGCATGTCCGTTTCCATCCGATTGTCATCCGATCCAACACACTGGATGCATGGTGAATGTATGACCATACGTCTGTTTTCAGTGAAATTTCCCGAATCAGATGCCATGTGGGTGTCAATGGACACATGTCCGCTGACATCCGCCTCCCCATAAAGGACAATGGGTGGCCCGATTGGGTCTGCCTAAAAAACGGACAGGCGGACCCGATCGGTCCGATCATGTGAAAGGGACCTAAGAGTTACTCGCTACCAGTTGCCCCATCCAACCCCTATCCTGCCTGACACCTAAGTCTGCCTCTAAACACGCCCTCGTAAATTATCTCATGAAATTACACTGTTAAATGTTTTATGCAGAATTAAGTTACAAAGAGAAAATATTAACAGCAACAACTTAAACAATATTAACATAAAGCATATCAGTGCCCATCAGTGCAGTCTCAGTGCCCATCAGTGCAGCCCCATCAGTGCCCATCAGTGAAACCTCATCAGTGGCCATCAGTGCAGCCTATCAGGGCCATCAGTGCAGCCTATCAGGGCCATCAGTGCCCGTTAGTGCAGCCTATCAGTGCTGCCCCATCAGTGCAGCTTATCAGTGCCACCTCATCAGTGGCCATCAATGCAGCCTCATCAGTGGCCATCAGTACAGCCTAATAGTACCCATTAGTGCAGCATATCAGTGCCCATCAGTGCAGCATATGAGTGCTGCCTTATCAGTGCCACCTCATCAGTGGACATCAGTGCCGTTTCATCAGTGGCCATCCGTGTAGCCTATTAGTGCCCATCACTGCAGCATATCAGTGCTGCCTCTTCAGCGCAGCCTATCAGTGCAGCCTCATCAGTGCTTTTTATTGCCCATCAATGCAGCCTATCAGTGCCCATAAGTGCAGCCTCATCAGTGCCCATCAATGCAGCAGGGATCACAGGTAGGAATTCGGAGGATTGCCAGGAGGATCACACAGAGCTGGGATCTCCAGCTGTGACACAGCTTGTATATGAAACGTTGGCCACAAGTCCCGCCTCCTGTACCAGTATTGGACCAGTGTGCTGTCTATCATAGGAGCCGGTCCATGAGGTGGGCCTTTGCTTGACAGCGGCCGGATATTTTCATATCAAAGCTGTGTCACAGCGGGAGATCCCCTCTCTGTGTGATCTGGCCAGCTCTCCTCCTCTCAGTTTCCTGGCTGAGGGTTGGAGGCTCTTTCCCACACAAAGACTCTTTGAGCCTCCAAATTCCAGGTCCCATATAAGGACTTAACAAACTTGGGAAAACTCTAAGTCCGTTTTCCCCTTTGTAACTGGAACCCATCACTCTATATGGGTGAGAATCCCTGAGTACTCCAAAACTGCACTCAATCCTTAAATAGACCACAACCAAAATAATGGGGACAAATACCTACTGTCCATCCCTGGCATCCTGTACAATAGTGACTATTTTCGCATTGTATATAACCACTTTATAAAAAAGTTCCCCTATTAGAGGCGCTTGGGATTCTTCCAGGTAGTCGTTTTTATTATTATTTTTACTTCTTAATATATCTAGAAAGTAGCCTGTGTAGTTTTCTGTTTATTGTGGCATATACATTTTTATATACCTTCTATATGAGGGAAAATCACAAAGGTATAGGTAAAAAAAACGTAACCACATTTATTTAAAGTAGAACTATAGGAAGTTTTTTTTCTTCATTTTGGATCGAGCAAGGAAGGGTTATTACCCGTCAGATTTTTTTTTCCATTGTGCAGATTTCCCCTTCACTTCCTGTCCCACAGCCAAACAGGAAGTGAGAAGAAATCCCTGCAAAATAGGGGAATTCCTCGGGGACCCCCCAGGTCACCAGAACTAGTGTCCCCAATGGAAGATTCCCCCTCTATTACTTTTCTTTTGCTTTCACTTTCAATGATAATGAAAAAACGGGACAAATAGAGAGGGTGGATCTCCCTAACGGGGGGCACAGACAACAATTAAAGCCTGGCAGATGTTGAAATCCTTCTCCACTCCATCCAAAACTGAAAAAAAGGCTTGCCTTTAATTATACTTTAATGCTTGCAGACAGTTTGGCTATGTGTGTATGGAGGCGCACGTACATGGAGGGAAAACAGGGAGGGGGAGGCGCCAACCTGAGTGTAGTTCTGTTCACGCTACACGTTTGCCCCTGGCTCGTATGTAGCTCAACATACAGCTTAACCACTTAAGGACCGGAAGGATTTCCAGCTTTAGGACCGGAGCCCTTTTTGCGATTCGGCGCTGCGTCGCTTTAACTGACAATTGCGCGGTCGTGCGACATTGTACCCAAACGAAATTTGCGTCCTTTTTTTCCCACAAACAGAGCTTTCTTTTGGTGGTATTTGATCCCCTCTGCGTCATTTCTGATCGCCGCTATAAACAAAAGAAGAGCGACAATTTTGCAAAAAAACCCAAATTTCTTACTTTTTGCTAAAATACAAATCCAAAAAAAAAATATAAAAAAACATTTTTTTTCACCGTTTTTGGCCGATTTATATTCTTCCTCATATTTGCGATAAAAAAAATCGCAATTGGCGTTTATTGATTGGTTTGCGCAAAAGTGGTCGCGCTTACGGGTGATGAGAATTCATTTTTGGGGTTTTTATTTTTTTTTTATTTTTTACTAATAATGGCGGCGATCTGCGATTTTTGCGGTACTGCGATATTTCAGCGGACATGTCGGACCATTTTGACACTTTTTTGGGACCATTGGCATTTATACAGCGATCAGTGCTATAAAAATGCACTGATTACTGTGTAAATGCCATTGGCAGTGAAGGGGTTAACCTGCAGGGGGCGCTCTAATGGTTAAGTATGTTCCCCGAGTGTGTTCTGTGTGTGGGTTGCCCTAACAGGAGAAGGGAAGTGGTCACAGCCTTCATGTACAGGAAGGCTGTGATCACAGCCCTTCACAGAGCGGAGATCCGTAATTACTTACACGGACCTCCGCTCCTTCGCTCCGGGGGGGCCATCGCGGGTAGCCGGCGGCAATCGAAGCCGCCGCACCCGCTCCCCGGCCCTCCCCGGACACAGTGAGTGCGCGGGCGCGCCTCCGGTGGCGCGCGCGCGCTCACTAGGCGCGATCACGCGGCCGCCGTCATATGACGGCGATCCGCGTTACAGAGCCACTTTGCCACCGTCAATTGCCGATTGGCAAGTGGTTAAACCTTGGATCCTAAAATAACCAGACTGTCTGTAACCTTGGATCTTTATTACAATGAACACAGGTGGTGGTTGTATAAGAATAGGATGCACAGTTGTGGTGAAACTAGAAATAAACAGATAAATGAACATATAATAAATACACGAACATCAACAGATGGCACTGGGTATACAGTTAAATAAGTCTTTTAGCATACCAGTGATGCTGCCTTAAAAGGATCAGGAATTTCCGCGGAAACATGCGGTGTAGACTTAGCAGGTCCCATGCGGTCCGTCCCAGTAGAAAATGAAGGAGCTTGCTGTAGGAGGTGGAAGTAGTTCCCAGTGATAGAAAATATGTAATAAATCATAGAACACTACCCATCTGTAGTCTTTTGTTAGAGTGGCATCTAATGGACAATGTTGGTATTGCAAGTCCAGAAGATATTATTTTTCCCTTTATAGGCCGAAGGCATGACAGTGGTATTAAAATATTCACTTTATTTGCACAAGATTAACCACTTCCTTACTGGGCACTTAAACCCCCCTCCTGCCCAGACCAATTTTTGGCTTTCAGCGCTGTCGCATTTTGAATGACAATTGCGCGGTCGTGCGACGTTGTACCCAAATAAAATTTGCGTTCTTTTTTTCCCACAAATAGAGCTTTTTTTTGGTGGTATTTGATCACCTCTGCGTCATTTCTGATCGCCGCTATAAACAAAAAATGAGCGACAATTTTGCAAAAAAGAACAATATTTTTTACTTTTTGCTAAAGTACAAATCCAATAAAAAAAATTATTCATCAGCTTTGGCCGATATATATTCTTCTACATATTTTTGGTAAAAAAAAAAAATCGCAATCGGCTTATATTGATTGGTTTGCGCAAAAGTTATCGCGTCTACAAACTGGGAATTGATTTATGGCGTTTTTATTATAATTTTTTATTTTTTACTAGTAATGGCGGCGATCTGCGATTTTTATCGGGACTTCAATATTGCAGCAGAAATGTCGGACATTTTTTACACATTTTTGGTACCAATGACATTTATACAGTGATCAGAAATTTAAATATCCACTGATTACTGTATAAATGTCATTGGCATTGAAGGGGTTATCCTGCAGGGGGCAGTGAAGGGGTTAAATATGTTCCCTGGGTGTTCTAACTGTGAGGGGGTGGGCTGGCCGGGACATAACAAATCTAACTGATCCCAGTGACAGGGATCAGTAGATCTGCTATGTCCCCTGTCACAGAATGGAGAACCGCCGTGTTTACATCGGCGGTTCCCCGTTCTGAGGCTGCTAAAAGAGATCGGCGGGTCTCGGGCGGACATCGAGTCCGCCCGACCCACGGGCACGCTTGCGCAGCGTGCGGCGCGCGCCGCCGCTGTCACCAGGGGGCGCGCCAGGAGCGTGCACAGGGGACGACATCCATGGACGTCGTCCCGGCATTTCAGATCCGCGCTGGAGCCGTACTTCGGCAATAGCGCGGATCTGTAGGGGTTAAAAACACTTACAGGATGAAAGAAGGTTCATGCTCATCAGAAGGAAGTGCAGTTCTGGCATTACACATGGCTCTGCAGGCTCCACTGCTATTCTGGATGGCTGGAAAGGATCAAACAGCTGGCTGGAATGGATCACTGTTTATTCTTCAGGACCAGGAAGCTCCATGTTGACCAGCGTGGACAGCAGAAGTGGAAATGACATCACCAGCGGTGGGCAGAGGAACCAGGCATGGCTGGATGGATTGTCAGTCAGGGCTGCAAGTGGGAAGGCTACGCGCTCGGAGCTCTCTGCTCCTTCTATTGGCCTACATCAGTGGTTCTCAACTCCTGTCCTCGGGACCCACCAACAGGCCAGATTTTCGGTATTACTTTGGGGAGATGCAGACTAGAACACTGCAATCACTGAGCAGCAAATGATATCACCTGTGATGTATTTCAGTTATCCTGCAAACCTGGCCTGTTAATGGGTCCCGAGGACCGGAGTTGAGAACCACTGGCCTACATGGACGTCTGTGATTTTTAAATACTTTATAGGTTTATGTATTTGTCCTTGTTGTTTGTGTATACATGGTTGTGCACCCAGCTGAGAAAACGTACAGATTAATTGATAACGGTTATATAGTGTGTGGCACATACCTTGCGGAATCAATAAAAGTGTTAACGGACAGCGATTGATATCTGCTCATATAAGAGAAGTCGGGGTGGTGTGTTCCCTAGGCTTGAGAAAGGGGGATGCGCCTCCAAAACGCATCAGCATGGCAACCAACCGGTGCTCTTTGTTCTAGGAGAGGAAGTGGGTGGCATCTTATTTGGCCATTGCTCTGTCTGCTGGCTGAGTTCAGTCACAGTGAGGAGAATCAGGTGTGGGTGAACATTGGTATTATGAGGCTTATCAGGCTCATTAGGTTTGCTCAGAATACTGCGGTGGAGGAGTGGCGTTACCCTCCCATTTAACCCCTGTTGTACAGGATTGCCCTCTTTAAACCATCCCACTGTGTATTGTGAAGCCCTCTCCGATTTTAGGACACATGAGTGCAATAAGTATTGTGCGTTTTTATGTGGAATTTTAAATAAAGTGTTTTATTGTGCCAGTGAGATGCATTTTTAACCACTTTCCGCCCACGCTATAGTCAAATGACGGCTACAGTGAGTGAGGGCCTCCAGTGCCGGGAGGGCATCAATCGACGTTCTCTCGTGATCGCGGGTGCGCGCGACTGACACGCACTGTGATCATACAATACTGCGTACTTGGCTGATCACAGAACAGGGTAAAGAGCCACTCACAGCAGGCCCTTTGCCACATGATCAGCTGCCAGTCAATGACAGCTGATCAGGAAGTAAACAGAAGCCGGTTATCGGCATTTTTTCTCTTCATGATGATTGTGAGGAGAAAAGAATAAAGCCGGTAACCGGCTTCTGTTACAGGGACATCAGTCCCGATCTGTGCCACCTATTAGTGTCCACAAGTGTTGCTAATCAGTGCCCACGAGTGCCATCTATCAGTGCCCACCTGTGCCACCTGTCAGTGCCAATCAGTGCCCACCAGTGCCACCTTTCAGTGCCAATCAGTGCCTACCAGTGTCACCTTTCAGTGCCAGTGCTGCCAATCTGTGCCCATCAGTGCCACCTATCAGTGCTGCCAATCAATGCCCATCAGTGCCTCAGCATTAGTGTCACCTAGCAGTGCTGCCTACCAGTGCCTATTAGTCCCACCTATCAGTGCCGCCTAACAGTGCTCATCAGTGCCGCCTATCAGTGCCGCCTCTCAGTGTCCTTCAGTGCTGCCTATCAGTGCCCATCAGTGCCAAATATCAGTGACCATCAATGCCACCTATCAGTGCCCATCAGTGCCAAATATCAGTGACCATCAGTGCCACCTATCAGTGTCCATCAGTGCAGCCTCATCAGTGCCCATTAGTGCCGCCTCATCAAAATGTTGTTTATTTTCAAAATTATTGGTCTTTTTTGTTTCTTTAGTAAAAAAATAAAAAAAAACTGTGGATAAATACTACCAAAAGAAAGCTCTATTTGTGTGAAAAAAACCTTTCCTGACAGACTCCATGGCAGCATACGTATGGGTTAATCCCGCCTCCTCTCCACTCCTATAGGACCCCACTTCCATAAATTTAGGCTCAGAGCCAGAGGCCGTGTTCCTTTTTGTCCTCCTCCTGAAGACCAGAATGATTGAAGTCTTACCTTGGATAAAGTGTCCACGATCGAGGCCTGGTTGTTCGGCAAGCTGTGCCCCAGAAGACATGTGGCATCTCCAGCAATTACCAGCTGTCGGCGGGTTGGAGAAGGGCGATAGCTGCAGTCCCATGTAAATCCCTGGCAGTCCTCAGCGGTGAGTGGGGTGAAGAGGGGCGATGGATGCGGTGCCATGTAAAATCTCCAGCAGCCCCAGCTATGAGCGGGGTGGAGAAGGGTGATGGATGCGGTCCCATGGAAATCCCTGGCAGTCCCCAGCTGTGAGTGGGGTGATATATGCGGCACCATGTGTAATCTCCAGCAGCCCCAGCTATGAGCGGGGTGGAGAAGGGTGATGGATGCGGTCCCATGTAAATCCCTGGCAGTCCCCAGCTGTGAGTGGGGTGATATATGCGGCACCATGTGTATTCTCCAGCAGCCCCAGCTATGAGCAGGGTGGATAAGGGTGATGAATGCGGTCCCACGTCACTAGATGTGAGTGGGGTGATATATGCGGCACCATGTGTAATCTCCAGCAGCCCCAGCTATGAGCGGGGAGGAGAAGGGCAATGGATGCGGTCCCATGTAAATCCCTAGCAGTCCCCAGCTGTGAGTGGGGTGAAGAGGGGCGATGGATGCGGTGCCATGTAAAATCTCCAGCAGCCCCAGCTATGAGCGGGGTGGAGAAGGGTGATGGATGCGGTCCCATGGAAATCCCTGGCAATCCCCAGCTGTGAGTGGGGTGATATATGCGGCACCCACCTGTGCCACCTGTCAGTGCCAATCAGTACCCACCAGTGCCACCTTTCAGTGCCAATCAGTGCCTGCCAGTGCCACCTTTCAGTGCCAGTGCTGACAATATGTGCCCATCAGTGCCACCTATCAGTGCTGCCAATCAATGCCCATCAGTGCCTCATCATTAGTGTCCCATAGCAGTGCCGCCTACCAGTGCCTATCAGTCCCACTTTCAGTGTCGCCTAACAGTGCTCATCAGTGCCGCCTATCAGTGCCGCCTCTCAGTGTCCTTCAGTGCTGCCTATCAGTGCCCATCAGTGCCAAATATCAGTGACCATCAATGCCACCTATCAGTGCCCATCAGTGCCAAATATCAGTGACCATCAGTGCCACCTATCATTGTCCATCAGTGCAGCCTCATCAGTGCCCATCAGTGCCGCCTCATCAAAATGTTGTTTATTTTCAAAATTATTGGTCTTTTTTGTTTCTTTAGTAAAAAAATAAAAAAAAAACAGTGGCTAAATACTACCAAAAGAAAGCTGTATTTGTGTGAAAAAAACCTTTCCTGACAGACTCCATGGCAGCATACGTATGGGTTAATCCCGCCTCCTCTCCACTCCTATAGGACCCCACTTCCATAAATTTAGGCTCAGAGCCAGAGGCTGTGTTCCTTTTTTGTCCTCCTCCTGAAGACCAGAATGATTGAAGTCTTACCTTGGATAAAGTGTCCACGATCGAGGCCTGGTTGTTCGGCAAGCTGTGCCCCAGAAGACATGTGGCATCTCCAGCAATTACCAGCCGTCGGCGGGTTGGAGAAGGGCGATAGCTGCAGTCCCATGTAAATCCCCGGCAGTCCTCAGCGGTGAGTGGGGTGAAGAGGGGTGATGGATGCGGTGCCATGTAAAATCTCCAGCAGCCCCAGCTATGAGCGGGGTGGAGAAGGGTGATGGATGCGGTCCCATGTAAATCTTTGGCAGTCCCCAGCTGTGAGTGGGGTGATATATGCGCCACCACGTGTAATCTCCAGCAGCCCAGCTATGAGCGGGGAGGAGAAGGGCAATGGATGCGGTCCCATGTAAATCCCTAGCAGTCCCCAGCTGTGAGTGGGGTGAAGAGGGGTGATGGATGTGGCATCATGTGTAATCTCCAGCAAACCCCAGCCATGAGCGGGGTGGAGAAGGGTGATGGATGCGGTGCCATGAAGAGCTCAAGCCTGGCCATTGGCTGGCGAAGCAGCAGTACGGCCTAATAGCCTAGCTAAGAGCAGGCGGCCATAAACACCCTGAGCCCATGCAGCAACAGCGTCTTCTATATCCAGGCGTAATCGTGGGGGATGCCATGTGCGGTGATGTATACCTTTCTACTCCATGGCAGCAGTTTGTGTGTTTATCTGTTTGTCTGTTTTCTTTTCCTGGCTTTAATGTCTTCCAGCCTGTGGTGGCTGGAGCACACCTGTGTTCCAAGCCGCCGCTCTCTCTTCTGGCCTAGTGTCCCTGGGTTATTCCTGCCCAGGGACTCAGCGCAGGTGTGCTGTGGGCAGCAGTGGCATCATTGCAGAGGGAGAAATTCGATCAACGGTCAGGACTGTTGATATTGAGTTTTCTCTGTGGACAGATTGCAGCAGTCTCAAATGCTGTGTGCATTCATCACAGGTATATGCTCTGCAATACAACCTTGTGTGCTGTCTTGGTGTGATTGTATCACCTGTGCAGTTTGGTTATCTGTGCAGTTCACACACCAGATGTATTACTGCTCCCCCTGTGGCCAGCCCTTGTGTAGCAAGTTTGAGAGGGTGTTAACTAGGGTTGTCCCGATACCGATACTAGTATCGGTATCGGGACCGATACCGAGCATTTGCCCGAGTACTTGTACTCGGGCAATTGCTCCCGATACTTCCTTCGATACCTTGTAGCGTAGCGCCAGCGGCGTCCGTTGCCGGAAGTCAGTGGGCGGAGAAGACGGAGCGGGGAACGGAGAGCAGAGAGCCATAAGTCCAGAGTCCATAACAGCGCGAGGCAGAAGAGGCGGGTGACTGAAGGCCGTTGCCTGCGGCGACCGCGATGCGATGTTCCATAGCTTCCTTCATAGCCCTCGTTAACGGGCTCATGTTCATGAGCCCGTTTACGAGCCATAGCCAGGGCTATGGCTATGATCATAGCCATAGCCCTGTTGGGATCAATTGTGGGAGAGTTTGAACGATGTGTTCCCGACCGGTGTCCCCCTCGTCATTATGTAGACCACACACTTGACGTGTCTATTGGTTTGACGTGTCCACTATGTTAGTGTGGTTCTGTCGTGTGTTCCAACATAACGTCTCGTATA
>BLSH010192566.1:2303290-2320333 GCA_018402905.1 Glandirana rugosa | reverse complement strand
GAGATTTCCAACTCTGGCTAAAATGGCCCAAAAATTTCTTTCTGCTCCGTGCAGTAGTGTGGAAAGTGAAAGACTGTTCAGCTTAGCGTCGAATGTCCTTACTGATAGTAGAAACAGGCTTATGGCTGAACATGCAGAGATGCTTCTGTTTCTTAAAAAGAACTTGCCATTAACTTTTGAGAAATAATAATAAAAATTCTAATTACTAGATTGCCTGTTAATCTAGTCCATACGGTTCCCCATGATTAAACAATGCACTGTTATATTACTGTTTTGCAATCTGCACTTTTGGTTGGTTGTGTGATGTTTATTCACATTTGTTATTTATTGTTTTTTATTATTATATATTTTATTGATATAAAATATATTTATAATAAACTTGTTCTGTGAAAATTCTTTGAGTTTTTTACAATTTTGTGACAAGCGAATAAAACCGTCTTACTCTGATATTGTGTTGAGTTAATGTTCTTCATAATTATAAAGAAGAGATTTCATCAATCTGTATTGTGGTATGAAAACTGTCAAATGACATTAAAAAAAAAGTATCGGTAATCGGTATCGGCGAGTACTTGAAAAAAAGTATCGGTACTTGTACTCGGTCTTAAAAAAGTGGTATCGGGACAACCCTAATGTTAACCCTTTTCTTTCCTAGCTTGCCTGGGCACACTTTCGGGTTCTTAGTCCTTTCCTTTCTACCATATTTTGTGCTTTCTTTTTTTTTTTTTGTGAGTCCTTCTAGGTCAGATTGACAATACACGGCATGAGATCAGTAAGACCTCTTTAGGTCACAACATCAACTTTCTTCATCCAGATTTGGTCATCATAAGTCACTGTCAAGATCCAGCCTTCATAGCAGAAGCTCTGAATCCTCCTCTAGGCACCGCACTCACCGCTATGTCAGCTGCTCCAAGGAAGGAGCCTGCTGGGGATACGGGATTCAGGTCCCAGAGGGCAGGTCTCTGTGTGAGCAATATTAGGCCTGAGCGGTTGGAGAAAAGCATTTCCATCAAATTAAGTCTCTGGTGAGGCGCGGGGTGCAAGAACCCCTTTAAGAGTAGGGTATAAGCTACATGCAATGCCCACTAGCCATTACGGCGTGTTTCTCCCACTAGGATGGCTAGGAAGAGCGGGAACCATCCCAACCATGCCATCCATCTATAAGGACCTCAGACAGTGAGGCAGGGAGAGTCTCTTTGCCCTTGTGGTGCCCTTTTGGTCAAAACTATGAAGAGGGCATTTGTATGGGTAGAACCTGTAGAGTCTCCTGCAAAGCAAGAGGAAGTTCTGTAAGCACCTTGGGTTCTGTTTCCTCCAGTGCGACTTGTCATGCATTCCAATGTATGCGACTTAAAGTTGCAGCAACTCTGGAAAGGTTCCTGCACTACCTCGGTACGACTTTGATGCAGCTCTGTTCCAGAGACTGTAAAGTTGGATTGGGGGCTGCACTTAGTTGCATCGGAGTTGCACTCCAGAGTCGCGCTCTGAATCGTGCAACTTTGGGGTCGCAATAGCGGCCTACGGCCATATCACCCTGTATGCGCCTGATCTCATCTGATCTCGGAAGATAAGGAGACGTAGCCTCAGAGAGAGTGTCCTATTCTCCCTATTCCTAACGGGACTAGGGGACATCATTTTGGATGAGCAAGGTCGCGAGATATACCTCCCTTCTGAGCAGGCCAAGCTCTATCCATTCAGGGATAAGGATGTGAAGTATCGAAAAGCTGCCTCTCTACTTGTGGATGTTTGCTAAGGCAAGCAAGCCGGTCGCTCTTCCCTGGAAGATGCGGTGATTGGGCTGAAAGTCGGCCGAGGCTCTAGTGGCCATGTTTATAGCACTGAAAATGTGGAAGAAGAATGCGGACGCAGTATTCAAAACCTTTCAGGTGAAGCGACCAGAAACCTGGTAGTTCAGGAGCCAGAGCTGGCGGTGTTAGGAAGAGAATCTGTGGCTAAAGCGGACTTTCTGCACCCATGTCTTGGATCTGCTAACCAGCGCAGGGGTCACTAAGGGTTAACAGTTGTGCAGGGTGATTACATTGATTGGAGCCCAGCTGCCTTATTTAAACACCTCAGCAGCACACAGACTCTGCTGTCTGATCTACAGCATGTGGTGTGTGTAACTGATCTGCCTGTACTTTGATTACCTGTTCCTACGACCCGGCCTGCCTGACTTTGTTGATTTCCGCCTGCACCGAACCCTGGACTGCCTACGACCACCCTCCTGCCTAGCCCTCCTGTATGTCTGCTGCCCGCCTGTTGACGACCCTGCCTGAACCCGACCATCCATCTGCCTGCTTCTTCTGTACTGCACCGCCAGCCAGCTTCACGACCCGGCCTGTACGACCATGCTTCTTGTGCACGAGTGCACCTACGGACTTCCTATCAACACCAGTGACCCAGTCTGACCCTCATGCCATCCTGCACTCCCGAGCCACCTGTCTACTCCACCAGGGGTTCCCGAGTCAGGGTCGTAAGGGAGGTTACCCACTGCATAAGTCAGACTCATCCACCAGGTACGTGACAGGCGGTAGGTTCCAGGACAAGGCTTCATTTGACATCATACATATTGTAGTAATGTTCTGGCTAGCTACAGCTAAGTAAACGCCATGGCTCTGGCCTTGGCTTGTGGATCCTGCCCCTAGCAGGCGTGGTGGAAGATCCCCTTGAGGAGGCTTCATCGTTTGCAATGAGCTGAATAGCACCATAACCTGGGCTACAGTTGGGTTTTGCCTCAGGACTGGCGACTGCTAGGAATACGTGGTCTAGAAGACAATGTTCAGTGTGTGCGGGGGTCGCACACTTTACAGACCAGGTCAGGATTTTGGGAAAAGCTGGTGGAGAGGCCAGGTGTCCCCTCAATTGTCGGCTAAGTGAACCTGACCTCAGGTTTCCGAGGAGCCGAGTTGGAGTCTCGACTGTTGGAACTTTAAAACGGTTGTTTCAGGATACGCATGAGCCTTCGGATTTCCTCCTCAGCTCAGTTTTGTTTTCCCAGATTTACATTACTCCGAGGTAAAGAGGCAGATACTCTTGTATTATGTAAGGCCTCTGGTGTCGCAAAGTGCTGCTGTGCCAGTCCCAGAAGGTGGAAGATTTCTGGGCATGCACTTGTCCCTCTTCTTGGTCATAAAGAACGGCTTGCAGAGGCCAGCTATAGACCTCACACACCTAAAACATTTCTCATCTAAAAGGAGAAGTTTATGATTGGGATCCAGCCAGATGACTGGCTCATTTCGTAGACCTAAACATTAACTTTCATCGTTATCTGAATCTCGGTCAGTCTTCTTCCCACCTGCGCACCTTTCAGTGTCTAAAATTATCGGCACTATGGTGTCTATGTGGCCAATGGTCAAGTGGACGCTCTGGAGAATGCGGCCCTTCCATAAGGGGTTTCGCCAGCAGAGGGAGCCAGGATGTAGAATGCAGGTCATCTACAAGGCCTCAGTCATGAGAGAGCCCTAGGTGGCTGCAACGGAGAAAGGTATTTATTGGCCATTCCATTGCCCCATCTCCTGCTTCACAATCGCGTTTGATACCAGCAATACAAAACGGGGCACTTACTGCCTATCAGGGATAATGCAGGACAGGTGGGGCTGTCAGTTTCACAGGAGTGTGCAAACATTCTGAAATCACTGGCAGCCTTCTGCTCCCTTCAAGCCAGTATGCCTTGGACTCAGAAGAATCTAACCAACATCTCATCGGTTTATGTCCCCAGAATCCAGAATGATTCTAACAGGCTTTCCTTCCAGAGTCCAACTGAAACGCAACAAATGGTCTCTCCATGTGGTAGTTTCCAGGCAGGTCCCTGGGGGTCAGTCCAAAATCAACCTGTCTGTCTACCGGTGCACCAAGAAGTTGGAGAAGTTTTATGCTGTTGGAGGTACAACAGTAAAGTTGCTTGGTACTGTAAACTACATATATACACTATAACTGTCTATACCTGTAGGTGGCACTGCAGTATTAGTGTGTATTCTGTGTTATAATATTATCACAGGATGTACCTTCTGTATCTAGTGTGCGCTTGTATAGTTCCTGTTCCTATCGCCATGCTAGAAGACATGTTCTGCTATTTCTGCTATTTCTCCATGAAAGTAAAGTATTCTGTAAAGGATATCACTCAAAAAGCTTCCAACGCACGATATCATAATATCTGCTAACATATACGCAGGGCTGGTATCTCCAAGGCTTCAGGACAGGGGCCTGACAGATTATTGGATATGCAGGGGGACCTGTGCGATTCTTCCTGTTCCGGTCAACCTCGGGTTTTTGTGAAGATTCAAAACAGAAGTCGTGGAGGAAGAGGCAGAGATGCCGTATTCGCCATGGCTCCCTGTGTTAGCGCGGATCAGCACCACCGGAAACCAGAGCCCATTCCCCTCAGGCCAGACCTTCCGTCATGGCCTAGGCTCAGACTTTGGAGTAAGCAGAGACTTCCCAAATGGTACCTCCCTCTTGTTCTCGACTCCCTCGGGAATTGGAGCACAGTACTCTAAGATTGTCTCTACAAGACCTCTGTCAAATTAACCGTGGCTATCACGTTGGTATATAAAGCCTCAAACTGAGGCATCGCCATGGAGAACCTTTCTTAACCACTTCAGCCCCGGAAGGATTTCACACTTTAGGACCGGAGCCCTTTTTGCAATTTGCGCTGCGTCGCTTTAACTGACAATTGCGCGGTCGTGCGACGTTGTACCCAAACTAAATTTGCGTCCTTTTTTCCCACAAACAGAGCTTTCTTTTGGTGGTATTTGATCACCGCTGCGTCATTTCTGATCGCCGCTATAAACAAAAGAAGAGCGACAATTTTGCAAAAAAACCCCCAAATTTCTTACTTTTTGCTAAAATACAAATCCAAAAAAAAAATACAAAAAAAACTTTTTTTTTCATCAGTTTTGGCTGATTTATATTCTTCCTCATATTTGTGATAAAAAAAATTGCAATCGGCGTTTATTGATTGGTTTGCGCAAAAGTGGCCGTGTTTACGGATAATGAGAATTCATTTTTGGTGTTTTTATTTTTTTTTTTATTTTTTACTAGTAATGGTGGCGATCTGCGATTTTTAGCGGTAATGCGATATTGGGGCAGACATGTTGGACCATTTTGACACTTTTTTGGGACCATTGGCATTTATACAGCGATCAGTGCTATAAAAATGCACTGATAACTGTGTAAATGCCATTGGCAGTGAAGGGGTTAACCTGCAGGGGGCGGTCTAAGGGTTAACTGTGTTCCCTCAGTGTGTTCTAACTGTGTTTGGGCTGCCCTAGCAGGTGAATGGAAGTGATCACAGCTTCCATATAGAGCAAGGCTGTGATCACAGCCCTTCGCCCCTCTCACAGAACGGAGATCCGTGTTTACTTACACGGACCTCCGTTCTTTCAGTGCGGGGGGGGCATTGCGGGTAGCCGGCGGTGATCGAGTCAGGCCGCACCCGCTCCCTGGCCCTCCCCGAACACAGTGAGCGCGCAGGCGCGCCTCCGGCGGCGCGCGCTCACAGTGCGCGATCTCGCAGCCGCCGTCGTATGACGGCGGTTTGCGATATCTAACCACTTTGTCGCCGTCAACCTGCGGTTGGCGGTCGGCAAGTGGTTAAGACTCTTTCCAGAGTGAATGGCGCTGTTGCCTATGCTCGACTCAAATCTCAAGATTACATCATTTCGTGGGTACCAAGGAATTCTGCTAACCTTTAGAGTACTAACATTACATCCTTTAGACATGGGAGAGGTCATGTTCTTGAATCCTGAGTTTGGCTCTCAGCAATACCCTTTCTTTTACAAATGTGAGCTATGTATAAGATGGCCTTTTCTTGGTTCTAGGAATCTCTCAGTTATTATTATATCTGCAAGCTATAGCATCCTTCAGGCTTTAGAATGCCTGTTCATTCTTTGCCGAAAAGAACATGGGAAATGTGCCTCGTCTAGGATGATAGTGACACGGGTTGACGGGCCATCCAACAGGCTCAGAGCTGAGGGCTTGGCTCTCTGGAGGTGGTGACCACTCGCTCAACCAGAAGTGTGTCTACACCTCGGGCAGCTTCGCAGCATGGGGTTCCCAATATAGACCGTAGGGCGGCCTTCAATCAGTACATTTATGGCTCATTATTATGCAGAGCTGCTTCGTTATCCTCTGTTTTTTGTGGCTCCAAGGGCCTTTCTGTTGACGGTACGAATTAAAGCCTTTGGTTCAGCATTTTCAGCATTGCCCGCCCATGAGGTGTATGGCTAGTTAAATTCCATACGTATGCTGCCATGGAGTCTGTCAGGAAAACTGAAAATTTCCTATCAAATACTTACCGTAATTTTCCTTTCCTGATGGACTCCATGGCAGCAGGAGTTCCCACCCCAGTGTCAGGAGTAGGCTAGTTACAGAACACGGCCTCTGGCTCTGAGCCTAAATTTATGGGAGTGGGGTCCTATAGGAGTGGAGAGGAGTCGGGATTAACCCATACGTATGCTGCCATGGAGTCCATCAGGAAAGGAAAATTACGGTAAGTATTTGATAGGAAATTTTCCGTTTTGTTGCCAGTGATTTAAACATTAACCCCTTCCTTACTGGGCACTTAAACCCCCCTCCTGCCCAGACCAATTTTTGGCTTTCAGCGCTGTCGCATTTTGAATGACAATTGCGCGGTCGTGCGACGTTGTACCCAAATAAAATTTGCGTCCTTTTTTTCCCACAAATAGAGCTTTCTTTTGGTGGTATTTGATCACCGCTGCGTTATTTCTGATCGCCGCTATAAACAAAAAATGAGCGACAATTTTGCAAAAAGGAACAATATTTTTTACTTTTTGCTAAAGTACAAATCCATTAAAAAAATATATTCATCAGTTTTGGCCGATATATATTCTTCTACATATTTTTGGTAAAAAAAAAAATCGCAATCGGCGTATATTGATTGGTTTGCGCAAAAGTTATCGCGTCTACAAACTGGGAATTGATTTATGGCGTTTTTATTATTTTTTTTTTTTTACTAGTAATGGCGGCGATCTGCGATTTTTATCGGGACTGTGATATTGCAGCGGACATGTCGGACATTTTTTACACATTTTTGGGACCAATGACATTTATACAGCGATCAGAAATTTAAATATCCACTGATTAAATATGTTCCCTGGGCGTGTTCTAACTGTGGGGGGGCGGGGCTGGCCGGGACATAACAGATCTAACTGATCCCAGTGACAGGGATCAGTAGATCTGCTATGTCCCCTGTCACAGAACGGAGAACCGCTGTGTTTACAACGGTGGTTCCCCGTTCTGAGGCTCCTGAAAGAGATCGCCGGGTCCGGGCGGACATCGAGTCCGCCCGAGCCACGGGCACGCTCGCGTAGCGTGCGGCGCGCGCCGTCGCTGCCACCAGGGGACGCGCAAGGAGCGTGCACAGGGGACGACGTCCATGGCATTTCAGATCCGCGCTGGAGCTGTACTTCGGCAATAGCGCGGATCTGAAGTGGTTAATGGCTGTGTGTTGAGTTATTTTGAGGGGACAGCAAATTTACACTGTTATACAAGCTGTACACTCACTACTTTATATTGTAGCAAAGTGTCATTTCTTCAGTGTTGTCACATGAAAAAATATAATAAAATATTTACAAAAATGTAAGAAACTGTAGCTATTGTGTTTAATATTTGTAATAATATCAAACTATCAATGAACAAAAAATAACAATGAAAGAGTTGAGGCAGAAATTAAAAATATATTGGGATTTGTTAAGTAAATCATTGCAACTAGGTAGTGATTAAAAAGAGCCCAAGGAACTCCCCATTCCACATGATTTATTCTTGCTGGAATTACTGATGGATCTTGTTAATCAGGATTCATTTTGGAGGTGAAGACTGGAGCAACTAGAGCAAGGAATTTTCCCCAGGCAGCCTGAACATCGGGAGTGAAATTATCAGGGAAGTGAGAAGCCAAGACCACCAGGATAATGCGAGACAACCGCTGCAAAGAGAAATAGAGGATATATTATTTTTGTGAACCTATAAACACACATATTATTTAATAGGGACAACAATGTTCAAACTGCTGTAAACCATGAGTATTAGGCTACTTTCACACTGAGGTGTTTGAAAAACACGCGCAAAACATCAAGCGTCATTACCGCGTTTTTGCCGCGTTTTTCCCGCCTTAGTGCTATAATTAGTGCTAACTCCCAGGCTTTTTGCAAGCGCTTTTCAAGCACTTTTGAGGCGCTAACATTAATTAGATAGCACATCCCCCTACATTATATCCTGTTTACTTCCTGGTATTTTGACCTTTCCACAACCTCTGGGCATTTTGCCGTCGCTTTTAACGCGCTTTTAAATCGCTTTACTTTCATTTCAATGTATATGGGCGTTTTTAATGCGCTATTTTTAGCGCTCAGAATAAGCAAAAAAATCATGCTTGCAGGACTTTTTTAAACGCGGCACCAGCGCGACGCCCCAGTGTGAATAGGAACATTGGAATTAATGGGCAGCGTTTTAGAAGCGTTTTGGAAGTGCTATTTTTAGCACAAAAACGCTAGGAAAGCGCCTCAGTGTAAAAGGGGCCTCAGTTTCCTCCGGGCTGTGATATTTGCTGATCTAATTTCATGTAGCATAGCTTAATAAAATTTAGTGTGCTAATTTATAAAAACTAAAGCACAATTCAAATTGTTCCTTATAGCAACCAGATAAGTTTTGTCTTTCAGAAGGAAAACAAAAATCATATTGATTGCTGGAGAAAAGCTCAACTTTTGTTCCATTTTTATTATTAGGTCTAATGTGAATTTTAGGAAAAGCGAGTAAAGTATAAACTCGAGTAATTTTTTTAACTTGTGGATGTAAACCCTCACATATACCCAGTGAAGTGAACAGCCTCAGATGATACACTAGAGATGAAACAAACCTTCCTACATAAGTTTTACATGCATATCTGCTGTCTTCAGCTTTAGAAAAGTGCTCATTGTGTTAGAGATTTATCTCTTCCCGTTCATCACTGGGAGTGAAGCCTGGGCATACAGCCAAGACAGCTGATTGGAGAAAAGGCACACATCCCCTCTCCCCATTGGCAAAGGAAGCAAGTAATGTGCAGAGCTCTGCTCTGACAAGTCAGGCTGTCTGCTAATCTATTTATAGCAACCTCCCACGACACAAAATTCAGGCTGCTTTTATCTCCTGTGCGGTAGAACTTGTCAGAAGTTATCGGGCTGATAACAGAGCTACGGAGCAAGAGAAAGCCATGGGACACAGTGATTTGGAGAGAGATAAGAAAACACTGCAGATATATGTGCCCAGCTCAAATTTCATGAATCGGGTTTAATATCCACTTTAACCAGTTCCACACCGCCTGCCGTGTATTCACGGCAGCAGTGTGGACGCTGTGCGCGAATCGCCATAAAAAGACGGCCATCTGCAAATGGCCGCTAGGGCCTGAGGAGTGTGCCCGCGGCTCGGGCGGACCCGATGTCCGCCGGCGAGCCGCGATGAGCAGCCACAGGCAAAAATGTAAACACGCCGGTTCCCCATTCTGACAATGCGGGCATGGGTGATCTACTGATCCCTGTCACTGGGATCGGTTAGCTATCTCATGCCCATGGTAGCCCAACACACCCAGGGAACACTGTTAACCCCTTCACTACACCCTGCAGGTTAACCCCTTCACTGCCAATGACATTTACACAGTAATCAGTGGACATTTAAATTTCTGATCGCTGTATAAAATGTCAATGGTCCCAAAAAAGTGTCAAAAATGTCTGGCATGTCCACTGCAATATCACAGTACCGCTAAAAATCGCAGATCGCCGCCATTACTAGTAAAAAATAAAGAAAAAATAAAACCCCCAGAAATGAATTCTCACCATCCGTAAATGAGGCCACTTTTGCGCAAACCAATCAAATAAAAGTGGTTAATATATTCTGAAAAGTTACAGAGAAAACTATATTGGGATTTATTAAGTAAATCATTGCAACTAGGTAGTGATTAAAAAGAGCCCAAGGAACTCCCCATTCCACATTATTTTTCTTGCTGTAATTACTGATGGATCCTGTTATGCAGGATTCATTTATCTGTACTTGGAGGTGAAGACTGCAGCAAGGTATTTAATGAAAAAAAAGTGGAAGGTGCTCTTCTTCAGATAAGGGGACACAATACTAGTATCCCAGATAGCAAGCAATTGTGCTGCAAGCTGGAAATGACTTGATCAGCTATTGCTAGACTTGCCAGGCTTCACAAGCTTGTTGCACAATTGCAGCGTGTGCATTGCATGACTCCAGATCAACTTTCTATGCAAATGTAGCCCTGGCCTCGCAGGGCTGGCTGGAAGTAGTGGTTCGCCTTCTCAGAACCACCCTCAATCACACTCCTGCTGGCATCCGGAGTCAGAAAACAGGCTTGTTCTTTGTTTTTGTGTTTTTTATTAGGGGATTTGAACTTGGATAGGGTAGGGGTGATTAACCACTTCCCGCCAGGCGCATTGACAAATGACGTCCGTGCGGGTGTTTCACTACCCTGACTGGACGTCTATTGACGTCCTAAGGATAATCCGCGATCGCGCGCCCCGGTGGTCGGTGGTGCCGTCGGTCAATCTGACCCACCGCATTACCGACCAAGGTAAAAGGCTTCGATCCGAAGCCTTTTATCATGTGATCAGCCGTGACCAATCACGGCTGATCACAGTGTAAATAGGAAGAGCCGTTTATCTGCAGACCTGAGCAGCGGAGAGCCGATCGGCTGCTCTCCTGACAGGGGGGCTGCGCTGAACGTTTATCAGCGCAGCCACCCTCAGGATCACCCCCACTGGACCACCAGGGAGCCGGATCAGGACCACCAGGGAGCCCCCCTCCCAGGCATCACAATGAGGCCGCCCAGGACCACCAGGGAAGGCGCACAGAGGCCGCCCAGGACCACCAGGGAGTCCCCACTAGACCACCAGGTAAGGGCAATATTATGCACTGTAGGGATGGCACTGTGCCCATGTATGATGCCTGCCAGTGCCATCCCTAACAGTGATTGTTGCACCAGTGCCCACCACTGCCACCTATAAGTGCCCACCTGTGCCACCTATCAGTGCCCACCTGTGCCCCCTATCAGTGCCCATCAGTGCCCAGTGCCACTTATCAGTGTCGCCTAGGAGTGTCCATCAGTGCCGCATATCAGTGCCGTGTATCAGTGCCCGTCAGTGTTGCTTGTCAGTGCCGCCCATCAGTGCTGCATATTCGCCCCATCATCAGTGCAACCTTATCAGTGCCACCTCATCAGTGCCAATCTGTACTGCCTCATCAGTGCCCGTCAGTGTAGCCTCATCAGTGCCCATCAGTGAAGCCCCATCAGTGCCCCGTCAGTGAAGGAGAAAATGTACTTTATACAAATTTTTGTGACAGAAACAAAGAAAAAACATTTTTTTTTTCAAAATGTTCGGACTTTTTTTGTTATAGCGCAAAAAATAAAAACCGCAGGGGTGATCAAATACCACCAAAAGAAAGCTCTATTTGTGGGAACAAAATGATAAAAATTTTGTTTGGGTGCAGTGTCGCACAACCGCGCAATTCTCATTTGAATCGCAACAGCACTGAAAGCTGAAAATTGGTCTGGGCAGGAAGTGTTCTAAGTGCATGGTATTGAAGTGGTTAAGGGATGGCCAAGGATCAAACAGTTCTTTACACGGGACCACTATATACACTCTCCAGTATATACACTCCTCCAACTTCACTCTAGCACACTTCTTGCTTCTCTGGCAACTTCTGGTTCCACTCTCATGCACAATTTTTACTCTGCACTGATGAGACCTGGAAGGAAATTTACCAGGCCTCCAAACAGTCTTGTTCGGCCTAGCTAGCACATGTGAGACCTGGTGTATAATTACCAGGCCACCGGACCGCCCTTTGCAGGCATGGGGTTGAGGTTTCCCTAGTGTAAAAAATTAGTTTGTTTGTGCTAGCTAGCCAAAATGGACTACATCTCCCAGCCCATCCTCTTCCAGGCCCTGCCAGCTCTTCTAGCTACAATGGCCTCCTCCACTGCCATAGCAACACCAAAGTCCCACACTGGCTTCTGTATGCTTCCCAGACTGTTTCTCACCCCAATCTGCTCAGGCATGCTTTCTCCAGTATCCCAGGGTGTGTCGTTTACCAACTTCTGTAACTTGTAGTTCATCACTGAAGATTCCACTCCCTTGTACCTTCAATCCAGGACCTCACTCCTCCCGGCAGCACCCGAGCTCTCCAGGCCCAGGGTCATCCCCCCGCACTGGGAGCTTCCCCTGGGCCATGACAGCCACCACACTATAACATCTTCAGACTTCCACACAAACCCCCCCCCCCCCCCCGCACTGGGCATACCACAGTATTTAACCACTTCTATACAGGACACTTACACCCCCTTTCTGCCCAGACCAATTTTCAGCTTCCAGTGCTCTCACACTTTGAATGACAGTTACTCAGTCATGCTACATTGTACCCAAACAAAATTTTTGTCATTTTTTTTTTTTCACAAATAGAGCTTTCTTTTAGTGGTATTTAATCACCTCTCAGGGTTTTTTATTTTTTGCAATATAAGCAAAAACAATGTGATCATTTTGGAAAAGAAAACACTTTTTTTAGTTTCTATTGTAAAATTGTACAAAAAAAGCAATTTTTCTTCATAAATTTGAGCCAAGACGTATACTGCTTAATATCTTTGGTAAACAATAACCCAAATTAGTGTATATTATTTAGTCTCTGTGAAAGTTATAGAGTCTACAAGCTATGGTGCAAATCATTGAAAATTGATCACACCTGATGTACTGACCAAATATCTCATTTCTTGAGACACTAACGAGCCAGGAAAGTACAAATACCCCCCAAATTACCCTTTTTGGAAAGTAGACATTCCAAGGTATTTAGTAAGAGGAACAGTGAGTTTTTTGAAGTTGTAATTTTCTCCTGCAATTCTTGGGAAAATTAAGATTTTTTTTTTATACAAAAATTGACATAACAGGTTATTTCTCACACACAGCATATGCATACTTTCAATGACACCCCAAAATACTTTCTGCTACTCCTCCTGAATATGGTGATACCACATGTGTGAGACTTTTACATGGCCACATACAGAGGCCCAACACTAAATTAGCACCTCCAGGCATTCTACGAGCATAAATTGCACATCTAATTTGATGACGACCTATTACAGTTTTGAAGGCCCTGGAGCACCAGGACAATGGAAACACCCATAAAAAGACCCAATTTTGGAAAGCAAACACCCCACGTATAATCTGTGAGTCTTTGGAGCAGTTTATTTTTTTACAGAAGTTTTTGGAAAATGTGGAAAGAAAATGACACAAAGTCGTCCATTTATAAGATATTTTTAACACATAGCATGTACATAGCAAAAATGACACCTCAAAATACATTCTGCTACTCCTCCTGATTATGGCGATACCACATATGTGAGACTTTTACACAGCCTGGCCACATACAGAGGCCCAACATTGAAGTAGCACCTTCAGGCATTCTATGAGCATAAATTACACATCTCATTTCTCAACTACCTATTTGAAGGGCCTGGAGCACCAGCACAATGCAATTGCCCACAAAAGGACTCCATTTTGGAAAGCAAACACCCTAATTTATAATCTATGAGTCATAATGAGTCTTTTGACTATGTCATTTTTTTCCAGAAGTTTTTGGAAAATGTGGAAAAAAGATGAAAACGCATTTGTTTTTTACACAAAATTGTCCATTTATAAGATATTTCCAACACATAGCATGTACATAGCAAAAATGACACCCTAAAATACATTCTGCTACTCCTTCTGAATATGGCAATACCACATGTATGGGACTTTTACACAGTCTGGCCACATACAGAGGCCCAACATCGACGTAGCACCGTCAGGTGTTCTAGGAGCACAAATTACACATATAATTTCCTGAAAACCTATCAGAATTTTGAAGGCCCTGGAGCACCAGGACAATGGAAACGCCCACAAAATGACACCATTTTGGAAAGCAAACACCCCAACATATAATCTATGAGGCATAATGAGTCTTTTGAACAATTCATTTTTTCCCAGAAGTTTTTGGAAAATGTGGGAAAAAATGAAAATGCATTTTTTGTTTACACAAAGTTGTCCATTTATAAGATATTTCCAACACATAGCATGTACATAGCAAAAATGACACCCCAAAGTACATTCTGCTACTCCTACTGAGTATGGCGATACCACATATGTGAGATTTTTACATCACAGCCTGGCCACATACAGAGGCCCAACATCAAAGTAGCACCGTCAGGCATTTTAGAAGCATAAATTACACATCTAATTTCCTGAAAACCTATCACAATTTTGAAGGCCCTGGAGCACTAGGAAAATGAAAACACCCACAAAATTACCCCATTTTGGAAAGCAAATACTCCAACGTATAATCTATGAGGCACAATGAGTCTTTTCAACGGTTCAATTTTGTACAGAGGTATTTGAAAAATGTGGAAAAAAATGAAAACGCATTTTTTTTTACACAAAGTTGTCCATTCATAAGATATTTCCGAAACATAGCATGTACATAACAAAAATGACAATCCAAAAATACATTCTGCTACTCCTCCTGAGTATCGCGATACCACATGTGTGAGACCTTTACACAGCCTGGCCACATACAGCCGCCCAACATCCAAGTAGCACATCCAGGTATTCTAGTGACATAAATTACACACAAATTCCCGCCAACCTATCACATTGTTGAAAGTCCTTCATATTTCTAACACATAGCATGTACTGTACATACATATTACAAACCAAAATACATTCTGCTGAGCAAAGGGTAAAGAAAATATTACCTGCGGTTTTAGTAGTGCAGTGGTCCACAGAGCAGAGCATCGGTCCAGGCAGCAGGCAGGAATGTGGACAGCGAAAGAAAAACAGGCAGCAGGCAGGAATACTGTCCATAGTCATTACAGGTAGAGATATTAGCAACACAGCCAAAGCATTGGTCCAGGTAGCAGGCAGGGATGTGTTCAGCAGTAGCGAAAGATCGTCCATGCAGCAGGCTGGAATACTGTCCATAGCTAGTACAGGCAGCAGGCAGAGATATGGTCAGTACAGCCAAAGTATTGGTCCAGGCAACAGACACATGGTCCATAAAAAGTCATGGGTCAGTGCAGGCTGAGATATTGTCAGTACAGACAAAGTATTTGTCCAGGCAGTAGGCAAGACCATCAAGCTTAGGGCCTCGGTCAGGAAAGAATGGGGACAGCGGTAGAGGCCTCTCCCACCCAAATCGCTTTGAAGCCTCTAGACACCAGACCCTGTTCTGGGAATTACAAAACAAAGAGAAAACCAAAAACAGTTTTTCTCAATACAGAACACTATTCTGGAGCCCCTCACATATGTAGCAGGGTGAAAGATCAGTCCAAGGGGCAGGCAAAAACATGGTCAACAGGCAATAGGAGATCATGAGCCCCCCCCCCCCCGCATCCCTGTCCACACTCAAGCCACATCCACACAAAACACCACCTACTTATTGCACTGCCCACATTACATACGTTCGTCCCTACCCCCTTCTACCCCCTTTAGCTTCAGTGACAGCAGCTAAAGATTTACACCTGCTGTGGCAAGGGGTTACAGCAAGTGATGAGAAGGCGATACAACTAGAGTTGAGTGAACCCGGACTGTAAAGTTCGGGTCTGTACCAAGCTTTGGGGTGTCCGGGACCCGGACCCGAACCCGGACATTTCAAAAAAAAGTCTGGGTTCGAGTTTGGTGTTCTGGTATTTGATTCCACGTGTTGAATAGCTGCCAAGGGCAGCCAATCAAGAAGTGTTTCACTGGTTTGCCCTAAGAAGCAATCACTGCCATGCCTACTAATGGCATGGCTGTGATTGGCCAGTGCATCATGTGACACAGCCTCTATATGGGGCTGGAGTCACCATGCTGCATGTCACATGCTCTCAGGATAGTTTAGGGAGAGGATGCTGCAGCTCTGTGAGGGACAGATTGCAGATATTATAGAAAATCTCATCCTGCATTACTGAATGATCTGATTGTGGACTAGGGAGAGATACTAGTACTGCTGCTTTGAGGGACAGATTGCAGACCTCATCCTGCTGCACAGAACGATCTGACTGGACTAGGTAGAGTCTGTTGCTTTAAGGGAAATACTATTGTTCTAAAATCATCTCCAAGTTCTATAGGGAAAGGTTCCAGCTGTTGCTTAGAGGGACAGATTATTGTTCTAAAATCATCTCCAAGTTCTATAGGGAAAGTTTCATCTATGATTTTAGAACAATAATATGGCTCTCTATGCGGCTGGAAGAAACTTTCCTTATAGAACTTGGAGATGATTTTAGAACAATAATATGGCTCTCTATGTGGCTGGATGAAACTTTGCCTATAGAACTTGGAGATAATTTTAGAACAATAATATGGCTCTCTATGCGGCTGGAAGAAACTTTCCTTATAGAACTTGGAGATGATTTTAGAACAATAATATGGCTCTCTATGTGGCTGGATGAAACTTTACCTATAGAACTTGGAGATAATTTTAGAACAATAATATGGCTCTCTATGCGGCTGGAAGAAACTTTCCTTATAGAACTTGGAGATGATTTTAGAACAATAATATGGCTCTCTATGTGGCTGGAAGAAACTTTCCCTATAGAACTTGGAGATGATTTTAGAACAATAATATGGCTCTCTATGCGGCTGGAAGAAGCTTTCCTTATAGAACTTGGAGATGATTTTAGAACAATAATATGGCTCTCTATGCGGCTGGATGAAACTTTCCCTATAGAACTTGGAGATGATTTTAGAACAATAATATGGCTCTCTATGCGGCTGGAAGAAACTTTACCTATAGAACTTGGAGATGATTTTAAATCATCATTTCTTGCACAAAAATAAAAAAAACAGTGTTGGCTCCTCCTCCACCGCCACTTTCACCACCTCCTCAACCTCCAACTCCACATCCACCTCCATTTTTGATTTTTTTACTGTGATTTTAGCTTAAAAATAATTTTAAGTTATTTCCCTATCCCCATTTCTTTGTAGGGCACTTGTCCGACTAATTTATCAAAGTCAGGATGATTTCGGGGGGGGGTAGAGGTTC